>JAZKJV010011683.1:0-73680 GCA_037367405.1 Ottelia alismoides | reverse complement strand
ATGGGGGTGAAGCCCGAGGCTGAAATGGGCTGGAAAGCCTATGCGCTGGCGATGCTGGCGTTTTCGGCTGCCAGCGTGGCGCTGCTCTATGCGCTGCTGCGCCTGCAAGGCGGCCTGCCGCTCAATCCGCATGGCTTTGCAGGCCTGACCCCCGATCTCGCCTTCAATACCGCCGTCAGCTTCACCACCAACACCACTGGCAGAGCTATGGTGGCGAGACCACCATGAGCCATCTGTCGCAAATGGCCGGTCTGACCGTGCAGAATTTTGGCCTCCGCTGCGGTGGGCATCGCGCTGGCTGTGGCTTTCGTGCGCGCTTTTGCCCGCCAGAGCGCGACGACGCTTGGCAACTTCTGGGCCGATGTGACCCGGGCGGTCCTCTATCTGCTCCTGCCCGTCAGCCTAGTGGCAGCCATTGCCTTCGTGGCCATGGGCGTGCCGCAGACTCTCGCTGCCAGCGCCAGTGCTACCACGCTGGAAGGCGGCAGCCAGACCCTGGCGCTGGGTCCCGTTGCCAGCCAGCTGGCGATCAAGATGCTGGGCACCAATGGCGGCGGCTTCTTCAATGCCAACTCCGCCCACCCGTTCGAGAACCCGTCGAACCTCGCCAACCTGCTCCAGATGGTGCTGATCTTTGCCATCGGCGCGGGCCTCACCAACCTGTTCGGCCGGATGGTGGGGGACGAGCGTCAGGGCTGGGCGATCCTGGCGGCGATGGCGGTGCTGTTTGTGGTGGGTGCCACCACAGCCTTCCTGATCGAGCGCGGCGCGAGCCCGCTCATGACCGGCCTCGGTGTCGATCCAACTGGCGGCAATATGGAGGGCAAGGAAGTGCGGTTCGGGATCGGCATCTCGACCCTGTTTGCCACCATCACCACCGCCGCATCCTGCGGAGCGGTGAATGCCATGCACGACAGTTTCCTGCCGCTGGGCGGGATGGTGCCGCTGGTGAACATCCTGCTCGGCGAGATCATCGTTGGCGGCGTCGGTGCCGGTCTTTATGGCTTCTTGCTGTTCATCATCCTCGCCGTATTCCTCGCGTGCCTGATGGTGGGGCGCAGCCCCGAATATCTGGGCAAGAAGATCACCGCGCGCGATGTAAAGCTGACGCTGCTGGCGATCCTGTGCGTGCCGCTGGCGGTTCTGGGGCTTCCTCGCTCTGGCCAGCGTCTCGCCCGACGCCCTCGCCGGGGTGCAGGACAAGGGGCCGCATGGCTTCACCGAGATGTTCTATGCCCTGGCTTCGGCCGCGGGGAACAATGGTTCGGCTTCGCGGGCCTGACAGCCAACAGCCCCTTCTGGAATACGGTGCTGGCTGTGGCCATGCTGGTGGGGCGGTTCGCCATGATCGTGCCGATGCTGGCGGTGGCGGGCGCGCTCGCGGCCCGGCCCAAGGTGCCCGAGAGCGCAGGCACCTTCCCGACCCATGGACCGCTGTTCGTCGGCCTGATGGTGGGTGTGATCGTGATTGTCGGCGGCCTCACCTTCTTCCCTGCCCTCGCCCTTGGCCCGATCGCGGAGCAGGTCGCGATGCTGGCCGGACAGACCTTCTGAGGAACCGGCACCATGACACAGCCTGTCAGCACATCCCTGCTTGCCCCGGCGATCCTGGTTCCGGCCCTCGGCCAGAGCCTGGCCAAGCTCGATCCGCGCGCCCTGGTCCGCAATCCGGTGATTGCGGTGACCGCCCTCGCCAGCCTGCTCGCCACCGTGTTCTGGGTGCGCGACCTGATGGGGCACGGCGATGCCGGCTTCTCGGGCCAGATCGCCCTGTGGCTCTGGCTGACGGTGCTGTTCGCCAATCTGGCCGAAGCCGTGGCCGAAGGCAGGGGCAAGGCGCAAGCGGCGACCCTGCGCAAGACCCGCTCCGAAACCACAGCCAAGCGGCTGGCCAGTGTTGCGGCCACCAGCAGCACACCGGTTCCTGCACCTGAACTGAAAGTCGGTGACCTCGTCCTGTGCGAGCCCGGCGATGTGATCCCCGCTGATGGCGAGGTGATCGAGGGTGTGGCCACCATCGATGAGAGCGCCATCACCGGCGAGAGCGCACCTGTCATCCGCGAAAGCGGCGGCGACCGATCCGCTGTTACCGGCGGCACGCGGGTCCTGTCCGACCGGATCGTGGTGCGGGTCACCGCTGCCCAGGGCGCTGGCTTCCTCGATCGGATGATCGCGCTGGTGGAAGGCGCCGACCGTCGCAAGACGCCAAACGAGATTGCGCTGGCGATCCTGCTGGCGGGTTTCTCGCTGATCTTCCTGATTGCGGTGGGGGCAATACCGGCCTTCGCCGCCTATGCGGGCGGCACCATCGCGGGGGTGCTGCTGGTGGCGCTGTTCGTGACTCTGATCCCCACCACGATCGCAGGACTTGTCTCGGCGATCGGGGTGGCGGGGATGAACCGGCTGGTGAAGTTCAATGTATTGGCCATGTCGGGGCGAGCCGTAGAGGCGGCAGGCGATGTGGATGTGCTGCTGCTCGACAAGACCGGCACCATTACGCTGGGCAACCGCCAGGCCACCGCCTTCCTGCCAGTCCCCGGTGTCAGCGAACAGGCGCTGGCCGATGCGGCACAGCTGGCGAGCCTCGCGGACGAAACCCCCGAGGGCCCGCTCGATCGTCGTTCTTGCCAAGGAGCGCTTTGGTCTGCGGGGTCGTGAGCTCATGGGCCATGAGGCCACCTTCATCCCCTTCACCGCCAGACCCGGATGAGCGGCGTTGACTGGCAGGGCGAAGCAATCCGCAAGGGCGCCACCGACAGTGTGGTCGCCTATCTCGACAGTCTGGGTGCCCTGCCGCCGCCAGAACTCAGGACCCTGGCGGACGAGGTGGCGCGCGCGGGCGGTACGCCACTCGCCGTGGTGCGCGGCAAACAGGCCCTCGGCATCGTGCACCTGAAGGACATCGTGAAGGGCGGCGTGCGCGAGCGCTTTGCAGAGCTGAGGGCGATGGGCATCCGCACCGTGATGATCACCGGCGACAACCCGCTGACCGCCGCCGCCATTGCAGCCGAAGCCGGAGTGGATGACTTCCTCGCCCAGGCCACACCAGAGGCCAAGCTCGAGCTGATCCGTGCGGAACAGGCAAAGGGCCGCCTGGTGGCCATGTGCGGCGATGGCACCAATGATGCCCCGGCCCTCGCCCAGGCCGATGTGGGTGTGGCGATGCAGACCGGCACCATGGCTGCCCGCGAGGCCGGCAACATGATCGACCTCGACAGCGACCCTACCAAGCTGATCGAGATCGTGGGCATCGGCAAACAGCTGCTGATGACCCGGGGCGCCCTCACCACCTTCTCGCTCTCCAACGATGTGGCCAAGTATTTTGCCATCATCCGGCGATGTTCGCGGCGCTCTATCCGGGGCTGGAGCTGTTGAATGTGATGGGGCTTGAGAGCCCGCAGAGCGCTGTGCTGTCGGCGATCATCTTCAATGCGCTGGTGATTGTGGCGCTGATCCCACTGGCTCTGAAGGGCGTGACCTACCGCCCCGCACCAGCCGGGGCGCTGCTGGGCCGCAACCTTGCGATCTATGGCCTGGGCGGCCTGATCGCGCCGTTCATTGGTATCAAGCTGATCGACCTCGCCGTGACCGGCCTTGGTCTTGTGTAGGGGAGTTTCCCAGATGGAACAGATCCGCCCTGCCCTGGTTTTGCTGGCACTGCTGACAGCATTGACCGGCATCGCCTATCCGCTGGCTGTGACGGGGGTTGACGCAGGTCGCCCTGCCACGCAGGCCAATGGCAGCCTGATCACGCGCGACGGCGTGGTGGTGGGCTCGGCCCTGATCGGCCAGACCTTCAGCGAGGACCGCTATTTCTGGCCGCGCCCGTCGGCGGCAGGCACAGGCTACGACGCCAGCGCCTCCTCCGGCTCGAACCTTGGTCCCACATCGGCAGCACTGGGCGAGCGGGTGGCGGCGGACATCGCCCGGCACCGCGCTGCCGGTGTGAGGGGCCGGTCCCGGCCGACCTTGTGACAGCCTCAGTTCTGGTCTTGATCCGCACATTTCGCCCGCTGCTGCTGCAGTCCAGGTGGCGCGCGTGGCCAGCGTGCGCGGCCTGCCGCAGGCACAAGTCGAGGCACTGGTGGCCGAGCATACTGAACAGCCGCTGCTGGGCTTGTTTGGCGCGCCAGCGGTCAATGTGCTGCAACTCAATCTGGCGCTGGATGCCGTGCAGGGTGGATGATGCGCCATGCCCGCTGAGCCCGCCCCGGACGATCTGCGCCCCTCGCCAGACAGCCTTTTGAAGGCTGCGGTCCGGGAAGCCCGTGGCCAGCTCAAGCTGTTCCTCGGCGCCGCCCCCGGTGTGGGCAAGACCTGCGAAATGCTGCGCGAGGCCCATGCCAAGATGCGCGAGGGTCTCGATGTGGTGGTGGGCGTGGTCGAACACCACAACCGCACTGACACGAAAGTTCTGATCGAGGGTCTGGAAGTCCTCCCACGCCGCGAGGTGAGCTATCGCGGCCAGACCCTGACCGAAATGGACCTCGACGCCATCCTCAAGCGCCGCCCCGCTCTGGTGCTGGTGGACGAGCTGGCCCACACCAATGCCGATGGTGCGCGCCACCCCAAGCGCTGGATGGATGTGGCCGACCTCTTGGATGCGGGCATCCATGTCTATGCGACCATGAACGTCCAGCACCTTGAGAGCGCCAATGACGTTGTGGCCCGCATCACCGGCGTGATCGTGCGCGAGACAGTGCCGGACAGCGTGCTGGACCTCGCTGGCGAGATCGAGATCGTTGATATCACGCCCGATGAGCTGCGGCAGCGCCTGAAGGACGGCAAGATCTATCCCGCCGATGTGGCGAGCCGCGCCCTGTCAGGCTTCTTCACCCCCGGCAATCTGACGGCCTTGCGGGAACTCGCGCTGCGGCGCACCGCCGAGCGGGTGGACGAAGCGATGCGCGCCCACCGCGAAGAGCATGGCATCCGCGAGACCTGGGATGCCAGCGAGCGCATTCTTGCCTGTATCGATGGCGGCCCATCGGCGCAGACGGTGGTTCGGCGGGCCAAGCGGCTGGCCGACCGGCTGCGCGCGCCATGGCTGGTGGTGCATGTGGCGCGCGGCGAGGCAGCCGATGACCCGGCGCGCGCAGCCGTGCTCGATGCCTTCCGGCTGGCAGACGAACTGGGGGCCGAGACCCGGATGCTGAGCGGGGATGATGCGGCCGGCGAAGTGCTGGCGCTGGCGCGCGACCGCAATGTCTCGCATCTGGTGGTGGGTGCCGCCGCCCGGCCCTGGCTGGTGGAGCTGGTGCATGGCTCGATGATCCGGCGGCTTGTGCGCGAGGCAGGGGACATCGCCCTTGTGGTCTGTCCGCAGGAAGCCGGAACCCGCGACCGACCGGTCATCCCGCCCCTGTGGCGCGCAGCTGGCTGGTCGGGCCTGGGGCCAGCGGAAGGCTATCTGGCCAGCGGCATCATGGTGGCGGTTGCCGCCGCGCTGGCGACCCTGCTGGACCGGTCCATCGGCCTGCCCAATGCCAGCTTGATCTTCGTGGTGCCGATCATTCTGGCCGCCATCAGGTTCGGGGCCGCGACTGCCGTGTTTGCCGCCCTGGTCTCGATGCTGGCCTACAATTTCTTCCTCACAGAGCCGTACTTCACGTTCCAGATTGCCGACCCGCGCAATGTTTTCGCGGTCACCTTCTTCCTGGCCGTGGCACTGATCACGTCAGGGGTGGCGGCGCAGGCGCGGGCGCGCCTTTTGCTGGCGCGGCGGCAGGAGCGACAGGCCAGCGATCTGCAGGATTTCGCCGCCCGGCTGGTGATTGCCGACGGCGTGGCTGAAGTGGGGCAGGCCGCCGCCGGAGACCATTGCAGCCCAGCTGCGCGGCTCGGCTGTCGTGCTGGCGCCCTCGGGTGCGACCCTTGTCGAGATTGGTGAGGCACCGCAGCCCGTGCTGCTGGCCCCCGGCGAAGAGGCTGCGGCCCGCTGGACCTTTGATCAGGGCACCGCCACCGGGCGCGGCGCCGATACGCTGCCGGGCGGGCGCTGGCTGTTCGTGCCGGTGCCGGGCGAGAGCGGGCGGGCTGCCGTGATCGGCGTCAACCTGCAGCGCGACGAGGCCCGCCTCGATCCCGAGGCCCGCCGCCTTCTGGAGCTGATCGCGGCACAGACAGGCGTTGCGCTGGAACGCGCCACTTATGCCCACCGCGCCGAAGCGGCCCGGATCGAGGCTGAAAGCGAGCGGCTGAAAGGGACGCTCCTGTCGTCTGTGAGCCACGACTTGCGCACGCCGCTCGCCACCGTCTCCACCGCCCTCCAGAGCCTGCGACTGTTCCCCGACGGGCATAGCCCTCAAGCGCGCGACGAGCTGCTGGCGCTCGCAGAATCCGAAACGGGCCGGCTGGCCGGCTTTGTGGAGCATCTGCTCGACATGGTACGGATCGATGCAGGCGCTGTCATTCCGCGCAGCGAGGCAGTAGAGCCCGCCGATCTGGTGGCTGCTGCGGTGGCGCGCGCCAGTCCGGCCCTGTCCAGGCATACGGTGGAGGTGGATGTGTCGCCTGCCCTGCCGCAAGTACTTGTGGATTATCAGCTGACGCTGGTGGCGCTATCGAATGTGCTCGAGAATGCCGGCAAACATGGCGGTGAAGGCGGCGAAATTGGCATACGGGCCCGGCGCCGTGGCGACCGGCTGGTGCTGGAGGTGAGCGATAGCGGGCCCGGCATCCCCGACAGCCTGCTGCCGCACCTGTTCGACAAATTTGCGCGCGGCACCGAGGGCGACGGCCGCACGCCCGGTACGGGGCTGGGTCTTGCGATCGCGCGCGGGTTCCTCGCAGCCCAGGGCGCTGGCATCACAGCCACCAACCGGTCCGACCGCACTGGCGCATTGTTCACCCTCGACCTGCCCCTCGCCGGAGGAGGAGCGCGATGACGCCTGTTGCCACCAGCGATCCCGCCACCATCCTCGTGGTCGAAGACGATGCCGGCCTGCGCCGCACGCTGGTGGCAACCTTGCGGGCAGCAGGCTACCGGCCCGTGGAGGCGGCCACCGCCGCCGAAGGCCAGCGCTGGTTTGCCCATTACGCCCCGGACCTTGTGTTGCTGGACCTGGGTTTGCCGGATCGTGATGGCATGGGCTTGATCGACCTGATCCGTACCAAGGGGGCGACCCCAGTTCTGGTTCTGTCAGCCAGGGACGGTGAAGCAGCCAAGGTGGAGGCGCTGGATCGGGGCGCGGATGACTATGTCACTAAACCCTTCGGTGTGCCCGAGTTGCTGGCACGGATCCGGGCGGCCCTGCGCCACGGCGTGCAGGTGCGCGGCTCTATGCCTGTGGTCACAGCAGGGCCAGTGGAGATCGACCTTGCAGCCCGACGTGTCACCCGCGACGGCGCGCCGGTGCGGCTGTCGCCCAAGGAATACGACCTGCTGGCGGAACTCGCCCTCCAGCAGGGGCGGCCCGTGCGGCACGGTGATCTGCTCAAGGCGGTCTGGGGCAGCGACCGCGCCGATCTGCATTATCTGAGGGTCTATATCGGTCAGCTCCGGGCCAAGCTGGAAGCCGACCCTCAAGTCCCGCACCTGATCCTCGCCGAACCGGGCGTAGGCTATCGGCTAGCCTGACTGTCCGGCGACAGACATGCGGCCAATCCGCCGCCGCACAAGGTCAGCGGGCGTCTGAACCAAGCCCCCGGCTTTCGGGACCTTGAAGGCACTGCGAGACGGCACCTCCAGTCAGTTCCCGATACCAGGAGCCTGCTCCTGAAAATGGCACGCTGGCTGCCCGATGCTCGCACCTGCAGACTAGCGGACTGGACCGGTCGGGCGTGTCACGCAGTCGACGGCTGGCTTGCCAGGATCGGTGATGACGAGCTGCTGACCAACCGCGGACGCTGACCACCGACCCCGTAGAGATTGACCTTGAGGCTCGACATCGCGTTCACCAGCGCATTCGGCGCATAGACGACCGGACCCACAGGCGCGATCTTGGGAAAGCGCTCCAGGATCTTTTCAAACGACAGCCGCAGCTGCATCTGCGCGATCCGCGAACCCAGGCACTTATGCACCCCATGGCCGAAGGCGAGGTGGCGGTCGTAGTTCTCACGCATCATGTCGAACCGGTCGGGGTCCGGGAAGACCGACGGGTCGCGGTTGGCGGCGCCGTACCACATCACCACTTTCTCGTCCTTGGCGATCCGCTGGCCGTTCAGCTCGGTGTCTTCAGTGGCCGTGCGGCGCATGTGTTTCACGGGCGAGACGAGCCGCAGCGCCTCCTCGGCCATGCGCGGGATCAGCTTGGGGTCATCCAGCACCATCTTCCTCTGGTCCGGGAACTCGTGGAGCAGCTGGATGGTCCCGGTCAGCGAGTTGCGGCTGGTGTCATTGCCCGCGAAGATGATCAGCAGCCACGCACCATCGAGATGTTCCTGCGGCAATTCCTCGCCCCCCAGCCGCGAGCGGGCAATCGCCGTCAGGAGGTCTTCACGCGGGCGCGCGCGACGGTCGGCCATCACCGCTTCGCCATAGGCAAACATGGCGTCGACCATGTTGAAAAAGCGAAACGGAAACAGTGGCTCCTTCAGGATCGTCTGCCACGGGTTCGCCAGATACTGCGAGGCCATTTCGAGATAGTGCATCCACTGCACGATCCGGGGCCGGTCAGCTTCATCGACACCGAGCATCTCGCACAAGGTGAACAGCGGGACCTGCTCGGCAAACATCTTCACGAAATCAACGACTGGCCCCTTGCGCTCCATCTCGTCCAGCAGATCATCGATCTTGGCGCTGACCTTGTCGCGGATCTTGGCCACATAAGCGGGGATGAAGAAGTCCTTCTGTTGGATGCGCGCTTCCATGTGCAAGGGCGCATCCATATTGATCAGGGAGTTGAGAGCCGCCGGGATCAGCTTCTTCGGCTTCCACTTCTCGCGCGGCTGGATACCCAGATTGATGCTGCCGCGCTGGGATGAGAACACCTGCGGATTGAGCTCGACCGACTTGACGTCCTCATAGCGGGTGACCGACCAGAAACCCGACAGGCCACGACGACCCGTGCTCCAGTGCACGGGCGCCTCGTCACGCAGGCGCTGATAGAAGCCCCACGGATGCCCACCGGTCCAGGACGCCGGATTGCCCAGCTGGAACCCGTCAATTAGCGGATAGGCCGCCGGATGAGTGGGGTTCAGCTGTCCGCTATCGATAAGCACGTTGTCACTGATGAGCTGCATGGCTTTAGAGATTCCCTGGCAATATGGGCCGACCTTATAGCGGTGAGCTCCACAGCACGACATTGGCCTCTTCACATGGTCTGACAAGCCCTCAAACCAGCGCCCAGCGCCCTTTGCCGATGTGGTCGGGAACCAACCGTCGCGACGGTGCGCGCCAGAAGTGAAGTCGCGCAACGCGGGTGCGGCCCCGAGCCCCGCCTTTTCGCAACTGTCCAGCCCTGGCTGCGGCAGAAGTCGCCAGCATCGCAGTGTGGTTCCGAAAGCCAGGCAGGATCTGTCAGCTTTCGGGCAATGTCCGTCTGCCTGAAGACCGCGCAGGCAGCTGAGGTCGGCGCATTTGCGTGCCCTGCGCGCCCAACAACTGGTTGGGCGCACCGTCCTCGATGAGATGGTGGTGCAACAGCCAGGCGGCCTTGGGGAGTACGGGCTCGGGTTCATGGTCAGGCCACTGGCGTCCGACCGGACACTGATCGGGCATGGCGGCGGCGGGCCGCACAGCGGCATCGACGGCATGAGCGGGATCATCTGGGAGACCGGTTGGGCGTTCTCGCTGCTGGGCAATTATGATGCGCCATTTGCCGGCGTCATTGCCGAGGACATCGCGGCGCTCTGCGCCCGCATCGGATAGCCACAGCGTGCGGGCTCTGTTGCACGGGGTCACTGGCGAGGCCGGCCCGTCACTCTTGCCTGCCTCGCTGCCAGCTGCCGCGCACCAAGATCAGTGCACGGCAGCCTGCTCCCCTACAGGACATCCAGCCGTCAGGATGGCCTGGTCAGCCCTCACCGCCTGCGTCGGTGCTGGGCGCTGCCGCGCTGCCTGCAAGGATGCCGCCATCAAGGTGCAACTCGGCACCGGTCATGTAAGTAGCCTCGTCACTGGCCAGCAGGAGCGCCAGCGCCGCCACTTCGTCTGCAGTCCCAAAGCGGCGCAGGGGCGTGTCGGCGACAAAAGCCTGAATGTTGGCTTCCCGCTCGGGCCCGGACCCTAGCATGGGCTCCCACATCGGGGTCAGGATCGCGGCGGGGTGGATCGAATTGCAACGGATCGCCAGTCCCTGCTCCGCGCAATACAGGGCCACGGACTTTGTGTGATTGCGCACGGCCGCCTTCGAGGCCGCATAAGCGGCAGCTGCCGGGATCCCGACGATGCCGGACCGCGACGAGATATTGATGATCGAGCCCTTACCAGCCGGTCGCATGGCCCGGATCGCATGCTTGCACCCAAGGAACACACCGTCGAGGTTGGTAGCCATCACGGCATGCCAGTCCGCCAGCTCGGCATGCTCTGGATCATGGGCGACCGCACCAGCCTCGAACCCGGTGATACCGGCATTGTTGACCAGCACGTCGAGCCGCCCGAACTGCTCGAGAATCCGGGCATGGGTCGTCTCCCAGGCGGCCTCATCGCGGACGTCAAGCGTGACCGCAGATGCGTGTGGACCTAGCTGCCGGGCGGTAGCTGTTACGCTGGCGCCATCGATATCGCTCGCGATCACCCGTGCGCCCTCGCGCACGAATGCAGCCGCAATCGCAGCGCCAATGCCGCGCGCGGCACCGGTTACATGGGCAATCTTGCCAGTCAGGCGTGTCATGCTGGAACCTCACGTGAAATCGGCGCTGGCGCGCAAAGTCCTGTCTGCCTCATGATATCGCGCGAGACTTGCGCGGCATCCACTGTGTCTTGATGGGCAAGGGCGATGACCCTGCGCCCGGTACCCAGATTGATCCGGCAGGCTGCTCCAAGACCAGGCAGGCCGCCTGTATGGCCGATGGATCGGCCCGGCCCCTCCCCGGCAACGCCAAAGCCGTACCCCCACCCCCGCCGCAGCCCGTCGTCCGAGGGGCCTGATCGTTCGGCCTGGATGCTGGAGAGGACATCCAGCGTCGCCAGCGACACCAGCCTGCCTGCCAGAAGTGCGTCCGTGAAGCGCATCAGGTCAAGGACTGACATGAAGGCCCCTCCAGCAGGACCACCCGGCAGGATCGCCGATACCAGCTGCCCGTCTGCCAGGGCCAGACGTGCCTGTGCAGACAAGGCATCCCCTGCCTGTACGGTCAGGCCAGCATCCAGCATGCCGCAACGGCGGAACACGCGACTGTTGAGGACATCGCCATAGACCTGTCCCGTCACCCGCTCGATCACAACTGCCGCCAACAGATAACCGCTGTTGGCATATACAATCGGACCCGGCTCGCTCTGTGCCCCGGCCAGGACCAGCGGGAGGAGCTGGGTTGCCGATCGCGCAGCGGCGATAGCTGCGAAGTTCCGGGGCTCGATGTAGTTCCCAAGCCCGCTGGTGTGATTGAGAAGCATGCCCACAGTAAGGGCTGCGATCCTTTCTGGCAGACCGGGAACATGCGCCCGAACCGGATCGCCAAATCGCACGAGCCCAGCCTCTGCCAACTGGCCCATGATGACACCTATCATCATCTTGCCGAGCGACAGGATGTTGAAGCGGGTTTCAAGGCGGATTGGTGGGCCACCCTCAAAGAGGTGACCGCGCGCTGAGGCGGCGAGGCGGCGTCCGTCACGGGCCAGCACTGCGCCAGACCAGGCTTCTGGCACTGTCAGTGAGCATGCCTGCCCGGGCAGGTGCCGGGATGCACAGCCCGCCAGAACAGCACTGCTAGCCGCAATCATTGTCCGGCGCGATATTGGGTATGGCATGTTGGTATCCAGTGTGCGCGACGATGAGGGCTGATGGTCACAGAGTGCGCGCAATCAGCCACAGTGCAGACCCGTCACAGTCCCGCGGCCATCGACCAGAACGTTCAGCCTTTGCGGCACATAGTCCTCGGTTATGATGGTATCGGGCCCAATGACACGGCTGCCGGACGGAACGGTCAGCTCCGTCACAGGACGGCCAATCTGCCTGGCAAGGGAGTGGGCGCCGCATGTATCAGGGCGCGCGGTGGGGGGTGGCGGATTGTTGGTGCCGATGCATCCGCCGAGGCTGGAGCTGGCCAAACCCAATGCCGCCACAGCAAGAGCGAGCAAGGGATTTTTGATGGCGTGCATGATGTCTCCTCTTTCTGTCCGGACGTATGGGTTTTCAGGGGATGAGCCCGCGGGGACGTCGTCAGTGCGGCCGGCTTGTCAGCCTGCCTCCCGGCCAAGGGCGCTGTTGGCCGGGTCGCGCATCAAGCTCAGGGCCAATGCCGCGGTCATCACGACCTGGCGCAGGCGAGCATCGGCACCGGAGCGGACTGTCACCACCGGGGCACCATTGAGACTGACCGCGCCAACCGCCTGGCCATCCTGTTCGAAGACATAGCCGATGGGCGTTGCGATCTGCAGACGCGAGCCCTCCAGATCATGCACCGAGCGGATCTGCAGGACGATGTTGTCGAGGTCGATCGCGCCGCGCCGTTCCTCACGCTGCAGCATGCCGCCCAGCCCCTCGCGCACGGCCCACAGTTCCAGATAGGCAGGCAACGCCCGCCCCTCACGCCGGAAGCTGCAGTGATAGGCCATCGGTTGAGCCTCGATGCTGACCACGTCGACCGTGACGGTGCGGGCCCGCAGGCGGCAGGCCGCCTCGGTCCGCCCGTTGATCTGCGGCCCCGAGACCGAGAAGCTGGCGGCGGCGCTGCGCTGTTCGAACAGGGGCTCGAAGATCGCGAGCCGTGTCTCGTCGCGCTCGAACGTGCCACTGAAGAAGCCAGCCGAGAATGTTCCCCGGTTGCCGCCGCCAATGCCCGAAACCGGTATGGTCTCGGCTGCGGCAAGGCTCGATGGCAGCCGCATCCGCGCCTCCGGCAGGCTGGCACAGGCGGTCACGGCTACAAGAGACACGACGAGCGCCGCCAGGGTCGCGGGCCGAGCGGGATGGATGAATGGTTTGGACATGGGATCGGGTTCCGGGGAGAAGTGGGGGAACCGCCATGCGTGCCGGGGGGTACTTGGGGGACAACGGCACGCATGGCGGCATCGACCATCAGAACTGCCAGGCTGCCGAGACAGACAGACGGTTCCGGTCGAAGGCGTCGCTCTCGCCGCGGCTGAAGCTGGCGCGCAGACGGGCCTGTTCTGTCACGGCCCATTCCACGCCAACGCCGAGCGAAGTCATGGATTCATCGAATGACGCATCCAGCCGTGAGATCACGCAAGCGGTGGGGGGCACACAGGCCGGAGCCCGCAGCACCCGCAGGGCATCGACGTCATACTGCTCGAAGCCCAGCTCAGCATAAGCCATCCACTGGTCGCCCAGGGTGCGACCAACCCGGGCGGTGACACCGCGACGGTTCTCAATCGAAACGCTGATGTCCTGGAAGTTGGTACCAAGCGTCTCGGTCCGACGTTCCTCGATGTCGGCCACCGTCCAGCGCAGGCCAGCACCCAGACGCCACGCGGGCGCAACGGCAAAGTCCCAGCCAGCGACCAGCGTCGTTGTGGTGCCCTCATAGCTGCCGAGGTCCTCGGTCGCGACCTCGACCCCGATGGAGGGGCCGGTGAAGCTTTGCGCCGAGACCGGCAGAGCGGTGAAGGCAAAGGCCGCCGCCAGGCCGGCGGCGATGATGGGGGAGGATTTCATTGTCTTGGTCCGTGTTGAGGCGACGGCCATTCCGTCGTCCGCCATCGCACTTTCGATGGACAGCGTTGGACCGGGCGGGAGAACCAGCGTTGGAATTGCGTGGAATTCGGCTATTGCGCAGTCACGGTCAGCGCTGATGCGCTCAGGTCGTGGTGTGTTGGGAGTGGTGGGGCCATGAGACTGCGCCTCCTGGGCATGATGGCAGCGGAGCGGGACGGTCGGGAGCTGTCGCTGCCCGCGTCGCGCAAGACACGTGCGATCCTCGGCTATCTGGTGCTGTCGCCGCGCCCCGTCTCGCGCCAGCGGCTGTGCGACCTGTTCTTCGATATGCCGGACGATCCGCGAGCCGCTTTGCGCTGGAGCCTGCACAAGCTGCGTCAGCTGCTCGATGGGGCGGGAACAAGCCGGATCCTTGCCGAACGCGACCAGCTGTCGTTCGCACTGGATGGCGTCAGTGTTGATGTGCTCGATGTCCTCGCAACAGGGGCCGCGCCAGCCGAAGCACTGACCGGTGAACGCATCGACGCCAGTCTGCGCCTTCTGCAGGGCCAGCTGATGGAAGACGCCGACTTGCCCAACCGTCTGGACTACAGCACCTGGCTGTCGGGCTGGCGCCAGGATCTGTCGACCCTGGAAGCACGGCTTATTGACACCCGCATCCAGCAGCTGGCTGCCGATCCCGCCCGTCAGGTGCCTTACTTGCAACGCTGGCGACTGGTGGAGCCCCAGGACGAGACCGTCCATGCCCGGCTGATCGAAGCGCTGGCACGCGCAGGCCGCCGGGATGAGGCCATGGAGGCAGCAGCCCAAGCCGAGCGAAGCCTGCGCGAGCTCGGGATTGTGCCAGGACCCGGCCTGAGGCGTGGGCTGCGAGGGCTGCAACGCCCCATGCCCAAGTCGGTCCTCTCACGGGACCCCAACCAGGATGCAGGACCGGCGGAACTGATCTGTGAACGGGAGAGCCCGGCCGACGTGCCCATAGCCACGCAGTTGGCGAGCACCGCCGGGAGCCGGTCGGGTGATGGCCGTCCCAGCGTGGCCGTCATACCCTTCTGGAACCACAGCCCGGACCAGATTGAGGATGCCCTTGCGGATGGATTCCTGGAATCGGCTATCCACATGGTGTCACGGTTCAAGGAACTGCGGGTGGCGGGCGTATCGGCCTCGCTTCAGTTTAGACGCTCGGACCTGCGCGATCCAGCGGAGATGGGTCGCTGCCTCGATGCACAGATCCTGGTGGGCGGCAGCCTGATTGCAGGGGCTGACGGCCTCAAGGTCCGCTACCGGATTGTGCTGGCTGCAACGGGCGAAATGCTGGCCAGCGGCGACCTCGCCTGCCCCAAGGTCGATGCGGACGCCATGCTGGAACAAGCGCCAGCGCGGCTGGCGACCTTGGTCGTCCATCATGTCGACAGTCAGCTGCGGACACGGGCCATTGCCCTCGATCCGGCGGACCGGCTCCCGGCGGAACATGTGGCGGTGGGGCGCCACCTCGGATTGTTCGCCACACCCCTTGACGTTCGTGGCGCCCTCGATGCGTTCGAGCGGGCGTTGGAGCAGGCTGACGGCTGGCCACTTGCGCTGGCCTACTCGGCCTGGGCCAAGGCGCAATTGGGCTATGGCCGCGATCCATCGCGCAGGGCCAACGCGCTGGAGCAAGCGCGGGCAGCGATGGCGCAGGCAGACGACGACTATCAGGCCATGGCGATCAGTGCGTGGGCCAGCGTGGCGCTGGGTGGTGACTTCGCAACAGCTCTGGAGGCAGCCGAGTTTGCTATCCGCCTCAATCCGCATGCACGGATCGCATGGAGTACCGGGGCGTGGTTGCGAACGCTCAATGGCGAGTTCGAAACGCCCATGGCCTATTGGCGCCGCGCCGAAGCCAATAACCCGCTTCTGGCCAACTACGACACGACCCTGGCCGGACGCGCCCTTTGCAGCGCCCTGGGAGGTCGCTTCCAGGATGCAGCGCACTGGGCCAGGGCCTGCCTGCTGAAATCCCCCAGTCATCCCGCCGGCCATGTCGCAGCGGTTCTCGCAGCCGCGGACAGCGGCGATGAAGCAGCCCTGTCCCAGGCCGCTGCCCAGTTTCTGGCCTACCATCCTGAAGGTGCCGATACGCCGGTCATTATCGCGATCCCCATCCAGGACCCGGTCCGCCGGCAGCGTATGCTGGACGAGCTGCGTGCGGCACTTGGCCAAACTGGAAGCCGCACAGGGGATGATACCGCTGTACCCATGCTGGAAACGGACAGCGGCACCTCTGGGAGCGAGCCGGTTGTGGCTGTCCTGCCTATGGTGGACCTCAGTGCAACACCGCTGCCGGGGCATGTGCTGGCTGGCTTTACCGACGGCCTCACCCATGCGCTGTCACGGTTCCGGTCACTGATTGTGGTGAACCAGGCCTCAAGCGACCGCTATGCGGGGCGGCTGGAGGACCCTGCAGCCATTTCCGGCGCCCTCGGCGCTGATATCCTGGTGGGTGGCAGCCTGGCGGCCAGCGACGACGGTCGGTTGCGGCTGCGCTGGCGGGTTCTGGAGGGGCGTAATGGCAGGCTGCTGGCGGCCGGCGACCTCGACGGTACCCGCCAGGACCTGTGGAACTTTCAAGAAGAGGCCGCCTCACGGATCGCGGTAGAGGTCGAGCCACGGGCGCAGGGCGAGGCCTTGAAGGTACGGCTGAAGAGGCCAACCCGCAATCATGATGCTTATGATCTGTATTTGCAGGCTCTGTTTGTTGGTTTCAGCTTGGAAGGCCGGGACTATCATCGGTCGCTTGAGCTGCTGGAGCAGGCACTGGCTTTGGATCCGCGCCTGCACCAGGCGCTGGCTCTGGCGCCATGGGCAGCCGCCTATGGCAACCGGATCAGCTCTGCCGAGGACCTCGCCCGTTATGCCGACATGAGCCGCAAGGCGCTCCGGATCGGGCGTGACGACGCCCGCACACTGGCGACCGCAGGAACAGCGCTGTTTTATATGGCGCACGCCTTCGGCCCTGCCCGCGCCGCCATCGACCGGGCCCTTGCACTGAACCCGAACGAGTACACGGCCTGGATCTGCGGGGGATGGATGGATGCCATGAAGGGCTGCTCGGACAGGGCGCATGACATGTTCGACCGAGCCGAGCGCCTCAACCCCCTCGCCTACGGCGCCAATGGCCTGATGTCGGGCCGCGCAATGGCTGATTTCATGGTGGGACGGCTGGCAGAGGCCGAGCGTCACATCGAGCTTGCTCTGGCAGGTGATGACACCCACCCTTCCGCCCTGATGACTGGAATTGCCACGGCTGCCGGTTTGGAACTCGATGCAAAGCTGCGGGAACGGACCCGGGGCTTTTTGACCATCTATCCCGACGGGATCACCAGCCTGGCCATCCAGTCCCTCCCCTTTGAGGACCCGGCATGCCGCACCCGCTATTTCGAAGCGGTGCAGGCTGGCATCGAACGCGCCAACGGCTGACAAACTGAGTGTGAAAATCGGGCTTTGGTGGTTTGGCGCGACTGCGCGGCGCTGGAAGGGTCGAGGTGTGGCTGCGGACACTAAAGCTCTTCCAGAGGCGCTTTTGGGGCTCCCGTCAGATGGATCAGGACCCGTCGTCGCACGGCGGGCGGCTGGCCAAAGGCCTTTGAGCGAACCACAGCGGCACCGCGAAGCACGAGGCCGGCCAAAAACCGCTGCATCGCAGCGCCATCTCCGATAACGGCCAGCCCGGCATGCGCTTCTGCCTGCAAATCCAGCCCAATGGCCCGAGCCAGTCCTTGGACAGCTTCCAACGGTGGTGTCGGACCAATGCTGTGCGGCTCCATCCAGACGACGGCCTCGATCGGGGCGGATGTTTCAGATTGTCCCATGTCTGTCTCCCTCGTTTGGCCGCTGGCGTTGTCTCTGGGCATGCTCATACGTGGATCGAGAGCTGGATCGGCGGGGTCGAGGCCTGCCAGGGCAGGATCGAGGCCCTGAAGTGCCAGCGTCCCGCCACCGAGCCCCGCACCGCAAGGCCGCCACCCATCAGCTGAAGAGCCAGTGCTGCTGGCGGGCTGGGAGAAGCCAGAGCCGGTCCTTGATGGATCACAAGCCGCCCGGCCAACTGTCTTGCACCGGCTTGACCGCTTCGGTCCGACCAGATCGCACCAGTGGCATGCCAGCCAGCGACCAACCCTGTCTGCCAGCTGGCAACCGCCGGTCTGTTGGCGGCTGGCGCACTGGCCGCCGGCGCGATCGCGCTAACCGGCGTGACTGCACGCAGCTCTGACGCACCACCAGACGCAGCTGCGTATGCGACCAACAGAGCGCCTATCAGACACCCCGCACCGGACCATCGAACCCACACGACCTGCTCCATGCGCTGGCTGCACCCTATGGACAGAGGCGCCGGAATGGGCCGCTGCACGGTGAAGCCGATGCAACCGATTTGACAGGGCAGCGTTGGACCGGTCGGCTGGGCTACCGTTGAAACAGCGTTGGAGGGCAGATCGCCTTTGTCGGGGTGCGGCGTTCTGACAAGGGATCTCGGTGTGGCGGGATCAACGCCTGCCCGCGCGCGGTGCGACACCCCGGCGCCAGGGGGCAGCGGCCCGGCAGAAAACCCAGATAATGCTTCAGCCGTGCTGCGCGTTCATTCCTGTGCCCAATGCCGCGTCACCGCTGCGCCAGCAACGAGTACCAGCCCGGTCGTGGCCAAGCTTCAGTATCCAATCGCAAAAAAAGGACCGGGTGCCACGCCACAACCGTGTCGCCCCTACCATGGTAGCAAGAACGCATGGACCACTTGTCATTGATGAGCGAGACACGTGCCGGCGTGTCTGGGAGCGCACCAAGCTGCACCATCAACCCAGCATCGACACGCCCGGCCAACCCGTAGGCGCTTCGATTGGTCCTGGCCGAACGTTGCCCTTGTCCCTTGCGTTGGCAGGGAGACTTGCCGATGAACCTGACACCACCAGCGCGACACCGCGCCTATAGTCAGGATTGGCGCGTGGCTTCGTGGGTCTCCGCAGGGGTGTGGCCAAACCGTGCCTTGTAGAGGCGATGGAAGTGGGACAGGTCGGAGAAGCCGACATCAAAGGCCACGTCCATCACCCGCTCGTTGGGGTACACCGGCCGTTCCTTGGCACGATCAAGGCGATATTGCTGAAGCAGGTCCGAGAACGACAGGCCGCGTGTCCCTACAACTTCGCCAGCGGGGCGATGATGACAGTGCTGCTCAGGGACTCGCCCGCTGATGATGCGAGCCCCGAGGCGATTGAAAGGGCCCGGACGACCGATGGGACACTGTCACCGGCACGTGACATCGCAGGGCTCGGCAAGGCAGCCCTCTGGAGCGACGAACGCAAACAGATGCAGGCATTCCTCGACGACCGACGCCTCGTTGTCGTGAACCTGTTTTCGTTCGAAAGGCCCGGCCTCGACGAAGCCACAGCTGTGGTGCGTGCCGTGGAGTAGGCGAAGCCTGCCCGGCCATACGTCAGGAACGAGCTGACTGGCTGATGGTGGCAGTTTTGGCGGCTGTCTTACCGCTGCAAAGTCTGTGACGGGTCGGCTCGAACCCAGCGGCGCGCCAAGCGAACCTTCGCGGACCCCTGTAGCCAAGGGAGCCCAGCGCGGGGCGCTCCAAAATCACCAGGAACCGGGTTGACTGCGGCGCTTCTCCCGTTACATCAGGCGTTATATAACACGATATGGAGTCGGCCCTATGGATGTGATTGGTGATCTTGGTCCGGGCTTCCTCGGCAGCCGCCTGAAGCGACTGGCCGAACGTTTGCAGGCCGGAGCAGCGCGTATCAATGCTGAGGCAGGGGTCCAGGCGCAGCCGTCGCACATGATGTTCCTGGCCGCGCTGGAAAAGGCGCCGCAGACCGTTGGCGAACTGGTGCAGGCCATCGGCATCAGCCAGCCTGGGGTGAGCCGGGCGGTGGGCCAACTGGTGAGACTGGGCCTGGTCCAGTCGGAACAGGGCGAGGACCAACGTCAACGGACGGTCTCGCTGACCGCGCAGGGCAATCAGGTGCTCCAACGCGCACGCCTTCATGTCTGGCCAAAGGCAGAGGCCGCTGTGCGGTCGCTTTTGGGCAGCGGAACCGACCAGTTCATGCAACAGCTAGCCGACATCGAGGCAGCCTTGTCCGAAACACCCCTGGATATACTGGCCCGACAGGCAGCCAGCCCCCTGAAGATCCACCCCTATCGCGATGACTTGGCACATCATTTTCGCGACATCAGCACAGAGTTGATCGAGGCCATGTTCCGCATGGAGCCCACAGACCAAGATGTGCTCGACCATCCGCGCGAACGCATCATCGATCGGGGCGGCGCTATCTTGTTCGTGGAGGCAGAAGGCTTGGGCATTGTTGGCGCGGGTGCCCTGATGCCCGCAAAGGATGGGGGGCTGGAACTCACCAAAATGGGGGTGCGTCCCCACGCGCGCGGCCTCAAGGCGGGCGAGTTTCTGCTGAAAGCCCTGATCGAGACAGCCCAGTTGCTGGATGCCTCCCCACTCTTCCTGCTGACCAACCAGCGCTGCGCTGCCGCGATCCATCTGTATGAGCGAAACGGTTTCCAGCACGACGCTGGGATCATGACACGCTATGGGTGCCGCTATGAGCGGTGCGATGTTGCCATGCGCTACAGCCCTCCCCCGTTCGCGACCTCCGCCAACGATTGAGATCAAAGCCAGTCGGCTGTTTAGCCCCCGGAGCGGGGCTCAAGGCCACCATGACCCGTACTGGCGGTACTGGCCCGGATCACAAGATGGCCTGACAGCTCCACCGGCTCGGGTCCTTCCTGCTCGCTATCCCGATTGATGAGGAGCTCGACGGCCTTGGAAAACGTGGCAGCGATCGGTTGGTCGATTGCCGTCAAGGCAGGCTGGGTGAAGCTAACGGCCGGCGAATTGTCGAAGCTGATGATGGACAGATCCTCCGGAACCCGCAGGCCAAGCTCCTTGGCAGTATCCAGCGCTGCTAGCGCCATCTGGTCATTGCTGGCGATGATGGCGGTGGCGGGCTGGTCGCGTTCGAGCAGCAAGCGCGTTGCGGTCACACCGCTGCGATAGGAGAAATCCCCGGCAACACACAAACTGTCATCAGCCACGCCTGCGGCAGCCATTGCCTGGCGCCAGCCTTCGACCCGCCAGACCGACAGCTGATAGTCCGCCGGGCCGGATATCAGGCCAATGCGCCGATGACCGAGGCCGAGCAGATAAGCGCATGCCGAACGGGCTGACTGAAGATCGCCCATCGACATCGGGATGCCCGGGCCGGGCTGCGTCGATCCGATACGCGCAAAAGGGATGCCCCGGCGGCTCAGGAGCCCCACGATCAAGGGGTTCTCTGAGTGGGGCGGGGTCAGGATCACCCCGTCCGGCTGGACTGCTGCCAGAGCCGCGCCCAGCTCGCGCTCCACATGATCGCTGTGGGTGTCGACCAGTTCGAAGATCATCCTGTAACCGTATTCGGCACATTTCAGCATGCCGCCGAGCAGCATCTGATTGATCCAGTCGCCACCTTGCCGGGCCCGCCAGTCCGCAATGGTACTGTTGCGATCGTTCACGGCCAGGATGAGATAGGATTTGGAGCCGCTCATGCGCTGGGCGGCGATCGACGGCACATAGCCCAGCCGCTCGATGGATGCACGGACCCGCTCACGCAGGCCGACACTCACATTGGGCTCATCGTGCAGGACGCGGCTGACGGTCTGCAACGACACACCAGCATCGGCGGCAACATGCCTGATCGTGACTGCCTGACTGCGTTTCGCCATGTTTTCTGGGCCTTCTTTTGGCACGCCAGGCAGGTCGGCGCACCTCCGGATCACCATCCACAAGCAGATAATGCCGCACATCGGCACGCGCAAATGCGCCGGACCTGCTGCCGATGGTCCACTCTGGCAGGCGACGCAGATTGCCTCGGCTCTACCCACCCGGCAGCCTTGACGCCAAGACTTGCGGCAAACTGCAACCTGGTACCTGTGGCGGCCACGGATCGAGGATCGCGCGGCCGCCTTGGCATTGAACTGTTCAGACCGGGTGGCCCGGCGTCCTAGAACTCGAAGCGAGCCAGAAGCGTGAAGCGACGGTCGTTCCGGAAGGCCGAGCGTGTGGAGCGGGTTCCAGTGAAGTCGATCACCTGGGTGGTCCGGGTGACCTCATCCAGCAGATTCACCCCCTGCAGGCCCAGCTTCAGCCGGTCGTTCACGGTGTAGAAGACGGATCCGTCCAGCTGGCCGGTGCTTTCCACATAGATGGGCGAGAACGGGAAGATCACGTCGCGCGGTGTCTGCAGGAACTCCGATCGCCAGTTATAGGCCAGTCGGGCTGCAAATGGGCCTTTCTCATAAAACACCACTGCGTTGACGGTGTGTTCGGACACCCCGGCCAACGGCAAGCCGCCTGCAAACGGGCTTTGCTCGGGGCCGAGCGTCGCGTTGCTGAAACTGCCCGCATCCACGTAGGTATAGGTGAACTGCGTTCCCAGCCCACTCCACAGGCCCGGCAGGAAATCGTAGGCCTGCTGGTACGACACCTCCCAGCCCTTCAAGGTGCCGCCCTCACTATTGACCGGGCCGTTCACCAGCACACTGGTGCTGACGCCGGTGGGACTGGTGAAGGTGCGGATCGAGGCGCCACCATTGACGATCCCGTCGATCTCCTTGGCAAAGAGTGCCACCGACAGGGAGCCAACCCTGGCGAAGTACCATTCATAGGACAGATCGAAATTCCAGGACTCGATCGGCCTCAGCAGCCTGTTGCCGGTGCCGATGGTAAACAGCGGACCGGTTTCCAATGTGCCACCTGCGCGCAGGTTGCCCGTATTGTCGCCAATTCCGCCTCCGGTCGCAAAGGCCGACAGATCCGGACGGGAGATCCCCTTGGAGATCGCACCCCGCAGCAACCTGCCATCCCCGAAGTCGAACAGGATATTGAAACTCGGCAGCCAGTTGTCGAACTCGATGTCCGCACTGTCATCGATGGTTTCACCTGTGAAGACCCGAGCAAACTCAGCCTGACGGGTCGCTGACAGGCTGCAATAGCCAGGCGCAACCTGGCCAGGCTGGACCCGGGTACAGGCCGCCTGGAGCTCGGTCACGCTCACCCGGCCGTCGCCATTTCCGTTCGGGGCTGCGTCAAAGAACTGACCGAACGGGAAGCTGATGCTGCCGGCGCTTTGCACCACTGTCTTGACGTAGCGCAGCCCGATATTGCCGCTGACAGAAACCGTGTCGCTCAGATCGGCACCGTAGTCGACGCGGGCATAGACGGCCTGGGTCTGCTCGCTGACATCCGAGATTTCGCCCAGGGTCCAGGGGCCGCCCGGCACGGCATTGGTCCGCGCTGAGATCGGGAACCAGGCGTTCGGTGTCAGGGTGAAGGCGGTGATCGCATTCGCCTGGGTGCGAATCCGGCCGCTCAGATAGTCGGCAACCATTTTGTCGCCGCCAAAGAAGAAGCCAGAGCCATCACCCAGCGGGACCGGTGCATTGCCGCGCTGGAAAGCCGAGCCGAATGGGTTGCGGATCTGTGCTGACGCCGGGAAATCACGGACATAGGCGCCGCCGCAGCCAAAGGCCTGGAAGTCACCGCAGTTCCAGTTGCCACCGCGACCGGTCCAGGGCGCCCCCAGATTGCCCCAGTTGGAGAAGTTCGCCGACCGGGTCACCCGGTTCCGGTCGCTCCAGCGCGCGCCGAAGCGGACGCGCTTGAACAGGCCGTCACCAATCTCATAATCGGCATCCATGCGAACGCTGTTGAGTTCACCCTCGTTCTTCACCTGATTGTCGATCAGGAACCAGTAGAAGGTCCGGGTCGGATCATTGAAGTAGCTGGCTGGCGAATTGGACGAACCGGGCTGCAGGAACTGCACAAGGGGCGTATCGCCGGAATTGTCGATGAAGACATCGGTATAGGTCTGCATCGCCGAGATGAAGCCGTCTTCGGTCCGATCCGACTTGATGGTCTGTAGCTCGAAGTTCAGGCGCAACCGCTCGGAGGGATCAAACTGGACCCGCAGCGAGAGATCTTCAGTGCTGGCCGCGTCCTCACGCTGGAAGCGCAGAAGTTCGGTGGGAATGCCCCGCCCGCCCGTGAAGGGCTGAACCTGGGTCAGGGTCCCGCGCACGAACTGGTTGCCCGCAAACACAGGGGTGGTCCCCGGCGCGATCGTGGGGAACAGCGCATCATCATTCACGAGGGCCAGCACGGCAAACTCGTTCAGCGTGGCGGAGGTCTCGGCCCGCAGATACTCGACTGTCACCAGCGCACGGCGGTCGTTGCTTTCCCACTGCCCCACAAGAGACAGCGCGTCGCGGTCCCGGCTCAGGCCGGTGGTCCGCACGCCAGCCCCCTTGGGCACAAAGACGGTGTTCGCAGGCGGGAAGTTGCTGGCGTTCAGGACAGGCCCATCCTGGAAACCGCCCGATCCGACAGGCCGCACGCGGATACAGGCGGCATCAAGGGTGCGCGTCCGATAGCAGGGGTCGGTAACTTGCGAGGCGTCAGTCCGTGTGATCAATTCGGACTGGGCATAACCGATCTGGAATCCAAACCGGCCCAGTTCAGTATCGAACGTGTTGGACAGCAGGAACGACCCACCCCACGAGGATTCTTCAGCCAGATCCCCGTAATTGGTCTCGATCGTACCGGCAAAGCGCAGGCCCGGGCGCGCCAGGGGCTTGCGGGTCACGAGGTTCACTGAGCCGGAAATGCCGCCCTCGATCATATCCGAAGTGTTGTTCTTGAAGACCTCGACCCGGTCCAGAAGCTCGGAAGAGACATCGTTGAAGGACAGCTCGCGTCCGCCATTGGCGGAGAAGATATCGCGGCCGTTCAGCTCCGAGCGCACATAGGGCAGGCCGCGGATGATCACACCAGAGCCTTCGACTGAAAACCGGTCTGGATCGTTGCGCTGCTCGAAGCGCGAAATGTTCACGCCTGGCACGCGTTGCAGCGACTCGGCGACGGATCGATCTGGCAGGGCACCGATGTCCTCGGCAGTGATGACATCAACCACTGTGATCGCGTTGCGCTTGATCCCCTGCGCATTGGCGAGTGACTGGCGGTAGCCGGTGACGACCACGACCTCTTCTTCAACCGCCGGCGCGGCAGCTTCGGCAGCTGGCTGCGCGTCCCCAGCGCCAGGGGCCGGCGCCGGTGCAGGCTGTGTGCCAGACGGAGCGGCTTGAGCCCAAACCGGCCCGCTCGCCGCTAGCGCAGCAATTGCCAGACCTGATGCTGTTGCCAAAGCCAGGACGCGCGTCGTGCGCGCGCCCGCAGTATCTGCCCTGCGGATCATTCCGTCCTCCCAGAATCACTTTCGGCAGATGTTAGCCCCTGCCCTCCAAACCCACTCTAACCGTCCATGTGAGCGTTCACAAGAGTGAAAAGGAACGTTCACATGCAGATTTTCTGTGCTAGAAACTGCTCAAGGGGAAGGAAACGATCACGCATGCCAATCAAGTCGATCGTCATCGTGGGCGGCGGCACCGCAGGCTGGATGGCCGCGGCGGCTCTGTCGCGACTGCGCACTGGGCGCGATGTCCAGATATCGCTCGTCGAGTCGGAGGAGATCGGGACAGTTGGTGTGGGCGAGGCGACCATACCGCCGTTCCTGGACTTCAATCGTTTGCTTGAGATCGACGAAAAAGAGCTGCTGTCGGCCGTCCAGGGCAGCTTCAAGCTGGGCATCCAGTTCGTGAACTGGGGCAAGCTGGGCGACAGCTACCTGCATCCGTTTGGCAATTACGGCTATCAGATGCAGGGCATATCCTTCCATCATGTGTGGCATCGGTTCCGTCAGACAGGGGACCCGCGCCCGATCCAGGTCTTCAACCTGGAAACCATGGCCGCCCAGTTCGGGCGGTTTGCCCGGACCGATGATTACCAGCGCGATGACCTGCCACCGGTCAACTATGCCTATCATCTGGATGCGGGGCGCTATGCCCGATTTTTGCGCGGCTATGCCGAGGCGCGAGGGGTCATTCGGAAGGAAGGGCGGGTCGAGCGGGTCGCGCTGCACCCTGAGACCGGATTTGTGACCGCTGTGACCACACAGGACGGCACCGAGCTGGCCGGTGATTTGTTCATCGACTGCTCCGGCTTCCGGGGCTTGCTGATCGAGCAGGCCCTGCAGACCGGCTATGAGGACTGGCGGCACTATCTGCCGTGTGATCGGGCAGTGGCCTTGCCGTGTGTGCGCGAGGATGGGCGCGGTCCCCTGCCCTACACCCGCGCCACGGCGCACACCGCAGGCTGGCAATGGCAGGTGCCGCTGCAACACCGCAATGGCAACGGTCATGTCTATTGCAGCTCATTCATGGATGACGACACGGCGCTGGACATCCTGGTCAGCAACATGGCCGGAAAGCCGGGAGCAGATCCGAACTTCCTCCGCTTCATCACGGGGCGGCGCAAGAAGTTCTGGAACAAGAACGTGGTTGCGCTCGGCCTTTCAGCCGGTTTCATGGAGCCGCTCGAATCGACCTCGATCCATCTGATCAATACCGGCATCAACAAGCTGATTGCGGTCCTGTCGCTGGACGGCATCACCCAGGCGCAAGAAGACGCGTTCAACCGTCTCACCGGCAAGGAATATGCCCGGATCCGGGACTTCCTCATCCTGCACTACAGCGCCACCCAGCGTGATGACAGCCCGTTCTGGAACCATTGCCGGACCATGGCTGTTCCCGACAGCCTCACCGAGAAGATCGAATTGTTCCGGTGCAACGGTCAGATTTTCCGCGAGGACGACGAGCTGTTCACCGAAACCAGCTGGGCCGCCGTGATGATGGGTCAGGGCATTTCCATGGGCGGCCATAACTGCATGGCCGATGGCCTGGACCAGACCGCCACCCTGCGCGAACTGAAGGGGATCGAGGAATCGATCCGCTTCGTTGTCCAGCACATGCCGTCCCACGGCGACTATCTCGCCCGGTATTGCCCGGCAGGAGCGTGACCATGCAACGACGCCGCCTCTCCCGCCCCCTGTCAGCGTCCGCGACCGGACTCATGGCAGGCCTTGCTGCCGCAGCTGGAGGTGCCGCCGCCTGTCAGACCATTCACGCCGCGGTCCGTGATGCCGGAACGGCTGGCCCGTCCGCCACCGCAACACCGGCAACGGCTGCTGTCGATGACAGCTGGGCGCTGGTGTGGTCGGATGAGTTTGACACGCCTGCCCTCGACCGCAGCAAGTGGAACGTCGAAGTCGACTGCTGGGGCGGCGGGAACGAGGAGCGACAGTGCTACACGGACCGGCCTCAGAACATCCAGATCCGCGATGGCAGGCTCGTGATCATCGCCCGGCAGGAGACCATGACCGGCCCTGCACTGCCACCGCACATGGAAGCGGGCCTGCCAGAGCAGGATCGTGGCCGCACCACCACCAAGGCCTTCACCTCGGCCCGCCTGACTACCAAGGGCAAGGGTGACTGGCTCTACGGGCGGATCGAGGTACGGGCCCGTCCACCCCAGGGCCAGGGCGCCTGGGCAGCGATCTGGATGCTGCCCACCGAGAACCACTACGGGCCGTGGGCGGCTTCCGGCGAGATCGACATCATGGAGGCGGTCAATCTGGGAGCGCCTTGCCAGGAGTGTCCGGGCGGGATCGAAAACCGCATCCTCGGCACCATCCACTTTGGTGCAGTCTGGCCACGCAACCGCTATACCGGGCGCGACACCGTGCTGCCACCGTCAGCTGACGGTTACCACACTTACGCGATCGATTGGGCGCCCGGGCGGATCACCTGGTTCGTGGACGGGCAGGCCTATTCCACCCTCACCCCCGCTGACTGGCCGACGGAAGTGCCCGCTGGTCTGGAGACCCCGAACGCGCCGTTCGACCGCCCATTTCACCTGATCCTCAACCTGGCGATCGGAGGTCACCTGGCCGAGGACCGGAACGCACGCGGTGTGTCGACCGAAGGATTCCCCAAGGCCTTCGAGATCGATTGGGTCCGGGTCTACCAACAAAAGGATGCCGCATCATGAGTACTGTAGCGGCCACATCGGTGCGCCCGGAGGACAAAGTCCCGTTTCCGCACATGGTGCTTTATGGGGTTGGCGCCTTCGTCAACAATCTGCTGGCCGGTGCCATTGGCGGCATGATGATCGTGCTCAATCTGGGCCTCGGCATGAACCCGGCACTGGTGGGCAGCCTTGCAGCCATCCCCCGCCTGTTTGACGCCATGACCGACCCGATCATGGGCTACATTTCAGACAATACGCGGTCGCGATGGGGCCGCAGGCGCCCCTATATCTTCATCGGGGCGATTCTGGTGGGCCTGGTCTTCATGGGGATGTGGCAGCTGCCAGATGGCAAGACCGAGGACTATTACTTCACTTTCTTCCTGATCGGATCCCTGCTCTTCTACACGGGCTATACGATCTATGCGACGCCCTGGGTGGCGCTGGGTTACGAGCTGACAAGTGACTATCACGAGCGGACCCGGTTGATGGGGACGCAGAACTTCATCGGCCAGCTCGCCTACTTCATCCCGCCCTGGCTCCTGGTGATCATGCAGAGCCAGACCTATTTCACCGATATGGTCGACGGCGCCAAGGGTGTTGCCATCGTCATCGGCGCGGTCGTGATCGCCCTGGGCATCCTGCCCGCTCTGTTTTTGCGCGAAAAAGAACACCCGCAGGGCGCCGAGGCAACACGCCGACCGCTGGAGTTCCGCTCGCTTTTCATCGGATTTTTCCAGGACTTCGCTGCATCGATCCGGTTCCTGCCCTTCCTTCAGATCTGCATCGCGACATTCCTGGTGTTCAATGGCTTCATCCTGATCGCGTCATTCCAGACCTATGTCCTGATCTACTATGTGAGTGGCGGCAATCAGGTGGAGGGTGCCAAGCTGTCGGGATATGCCGGGACGGTCGCCACCTTCTCGACCTTTGCCGTGATCGCTTTTGTTGCGTGGCTTGGGACCAAGATCGGCAAGCAGCGGGCGTTCCTGGTGTCGACCGGCATTTCCGCGATCGGCTATGGTCTGAAATGGTTCTGCTACAATCCGGAGATGCCCTGGCTGGTGATGCTTCCGGCGCCGCTGCTGGCATTCGGGCTTGGCGGACTGTTCACCGTGATGCCGGCCATGATGGCTGACATCGTCGACCAGGATGAATTGAAGACCGGGCTGCGCCGGGAAGGCATGTATGGCGCGATCTTCTGGTGGGTGGTGAAGCTGGGCATGGCTGCGGCCCTGGCCGGCAGTGGGTTCCTGTTGAACCTCACCGGCTTCGACGTCGGCCTCGGCGGGAACCAGAGCGAGCGGACCATTTTCCTGCTGCGCCTGTTCGACACCGTGATCCCGGCCGCCGCCTCGCTGATCGCCATGGCTGTCATTGCCTCGTCAGGCCTGACCGAAGCGCGGTCCCGCCAGATCCGCGACGAGCTGGATGCACGCCGTCTACGCCCTGCGACCTGATCAACCCCGCCCCATCAAGTCTGAAAGTCCTCGCCATGATCCTGGATTTGCCACCAGCGCCGGAGCGTGATGCTGACCCCATCGATCGGCTCGAACGGGTTGCGGAGCTCGTTGCGCGGATGACCCTGGCCGAGAAAATCGGCCAGCTGCGCCAGATCGATGCAGCGGCTGCGGCCAGCGACCCGGCAATCCTGGACGCCGTCCGGCGGGGCGATGTTGGCTCGATCATCAATCTGGTCGACCTCGAGCAGGTGGAGCGGTTGCAGACAGCAGCGCGGCGTGAAAGCCGCCTTGGCATCCCGCTGCTGGTGGCTCGGGACGTGATCCATGGCTTTAGAACCATCTTCCCGATCCCTCTTGGCCAGGCAGCCAGCTGGAACCCGGATCTGGTCCGATCAGCGGCCCGCATCTCGGCACTGGAGGCCGCTGCGGTTGGAGTGAACTGGACATTCTCGCCGATGCTGGATGTCTCGCGCGACGCCCGCTGGGGCAGGATTGCCGAGAGTTTTGGCGAGGATCCGTTCCTGACTGCCAGATTCGGCGTAGCCATGATCGAAGGCTATCAAGGCGACAACCTTGCTGCGCCCGGCTCGATCGCAGCTTGCGCCAAGCATTTTGTCGGCTATGGCGCCAGCGAGGGTGGACGGGATTACAACACCACCAACATCCCCGCCAATGAACTGAACAACGTCTATCTGCCCCCCTTTGAAGCGGCGGTGGCCGCCGGGGCCGCCAGCGTGATGTCGTCCTTCAGTGACCTCGACGGTATACCGGCAACAGCCAACAAGGCACTGCTGCGCGGTGTCCTCCGGCAGAAGTGGGGATTTGATGGCGTGCTGATCAGCGACTGGAATGCGATCCAGGAACTGGTGGTGCATGGCTATAGCGGATCGGATCAAGAAGCTGCTCTGGCTGCAGTGCAAGCTGGTGTCGACATCGAGATGAATGGACCAGCCTATGCAGCCAGCCTCGGATCGCTCATCGATAGCGGCCGGATCGAAATGGCGCAGATCGACGATATGGTCCGGCGGGTTCTCGAGCTCAAGGCTGCGCTCGGCTTGTTCGACGCGCAAAGCGATCCACCGCCCGCCAGCGCAGATCGCCGACCGGAACACTGTGTTGTGTGCCGCGAACTCGCCCGGCAAAGCGTGGTCATGTTGAAGAATGACGGCGGTATCCTGCCGCTGTCGCGGGAAAGGCTGGCATCGGTCGCGCTCATCGGGCCACTGGCCGATGCCCCCGCCGAGCAGTTGGGGACCTGGGTCTTTGACGGTCAGCCGGGCGATTCCATCACCCCGCTGGCGGCCCTGCGCTCTATTGCGGCAGGACAGTTCGACGTCCGCTTTCTGCCTGCCCTGACCAATACCCGTGACCGGGACACCAGCCAGTTCGATGAAGCCCGCGCGCTGGTCATGGCCAGTGATGTCGCGCTTGTCTGTGTGGGTGAGGATGCGATCTTGTCGGGGGAAGCCCACTCCCGCGCCCGGCTGGATCTGCCAGGCGCACAGCGCGCACTCCTGGAAACACTGAGGCAAACGGGCAAGCCGGTGATTGCCATCATCATGGCAGGCCGCCCGCTGGCACTGACTGACATCCTGCCGCTGGTCGATGGACTGCTGTTCGCCTGGCATCCTGGGACGCTGGCGGGCCCCGCCCTGATGGATCTGCTGTTTGGCACGGTCTCACCGAGCGGCAGGCTGCCGGTCACATTTCCCCGCTCAGTCGGGCAGATCCCGATCCACTACAATCGCAAGAATACCGGTCGCCCGGCCACGCCCGATACGGTTCTGCTGATCGACGACATCCCTGCAGATGCGCGCCAGACCTCCTTCGGCATGACAGCCTTCTACTTGGATGATGGCCACACGCCGCTGTTCCCGTTTGGCTTCGGTCTGACCTATGGACAATTCGCCTATGGCCCCGTGAGCCTCAGCAGCGACCAGCTCGACCGCAAGGGCCACCTGACAGCAACCGTCAGCCTGACCAATCATGGACAGTATCCGGCAACCGAAACAGCGCAACTCTATATTCGCGACCTGGTCGGCAGCCTGACCCGGCCGATCCGGGATCTGCGCGGTTTCCAGCGGGTGACCCTCCAGCCAGGCGAGACCAGGACTGTATCGTTCCAGATCACCGCCCATGATCTCGCCTTCCACACGGCTGAGGGCAGGCTGGAAGCGGAAGATGGTCTGTTCGATGTCTGGATCGGGCCGGATGCCGAAAGCGGCACACCCGCACGCTTCAATCTCCACACCCGCTCGCGCTGAGGCCACCGGTCAGCCGGTCAGGCCATGCCCGACTGTTGGTCGAGTGCGGGGTGACCATGCCAGGCGCGTTGTTGGCCCGCCGGTACGGCTGACCTGCGTCCAGGTTCAGGCGATCTCTCAGGACGGTTTAGAGGTTCATTGTCGCTCTGCAAGGCTGGCCGGGCCATTATGCATAGGTCGGCGCCGCAACCAGCTTTGTGCGGACCGTAAACCAGGGGACATCGCCATGGATGTGGTGGCGGCACGCGTGGATCGTGCCTTGACAGTGTTGCGTCAGGCGGACGCGCTTGCAGCTACCGGCGTTGTCTCGCTGGCGACCAGCCTGTCGGCGGAAGACATGGTCATCACAGACCTGATTGCCCGCAACGGATTGCGGATCGGTCTGTTCGCGATCGATACAGGTATGCTGCATGCTGAAACCCTGGCCATGATTGCTGCCTTGGAAGACCGTTATGCGCTGGCTGTCCGGGTTGTGCGGCCAGATCCCGAGGCGGTCGCCGCGCTGATCAGCCGTCAGGGGGCCTATGCCTTCTATGACAGTCTGGAAGCGCGCCAGGCCTGCTGCCATGTCCGCAAGGTAGCGCCTTTGGCTGTGGCTCTGGAAGGGCATGCTGGCTGGGTCACCGGCCAGCGCCGTGACGCCGCCGCCAGCCGCTCCAACCTGGACGAAATCGAGACCGACCAGGGGCGTGGCATCGCCAAGTTCAATCCGCTGGCGGCATGGTCGTTCGATGATGTGATGACCTACGCCCGCCAGCGAGCGCTGCCCATCAGTCCGCTGTACGGGCGCGGCTACCGATCCATTGGCTGCGAACCCTGCACCAGAGCCTTGAAGCCGGGTGAGGATATCCGGGCTGGTCGCTGGTGGTGGGAGCAAGAGGGCGCCAGCAAAGAGTGCGGCCTGCATGTGACGGAGGCAGCGCAATGAGCACCGACCTGATTGCCCGCCCCGCCCCGTCTGCAAACACCACCGCCAGGAACCCGACGCTGAGCGCGCTGGATAGGCTGGAGAGCGAGGCCATCCATATCCTGCGTGATGTCGCTGGCCATGCTGCCCGACCGGCCCTGCTCTATTCCGGCGGCAAGGATTCGGCTGTGCTGCTGCACATTGCCCGCAAGGCGTTCTGGCCCTCGCCAGTGCCGTTTCCGCTGCTTCACGTGGATACAGGTCACAATTTCCCCGAGGTGATCGCTTACCGTGATCGGCAGGCGGCAAGCATCGGCGCTGACCTGCTGATTGCGCGGGTCGAGGACAGTATCGCCCGGGGCACGGTGCGCCTGGCGCGCCCGACTGACAGCCGCAATGCCGCCCAAGCGGTCACCTTGCTGGAAGCCATCGAAGAGCACAGTTTTGACGCGCTTTTTGGTGGTGCACGGCGCGATGAGGAGAAGTCGCGAGCCAAGGAACGGATCGTCAGCCACCGCGACAGCTTTGGCCAGTGGAATCCGAAGGCGCAGCGGCCCGAGCTGTGGAGCCTCTACAATGCCCGCGTCCATGCTGGCGAACATGTGCGGGTATTCCCGCTCTCGAATTGGACCGAGCGCGATATCTGGAGCTACATTGCGCGGGAAGACATCGCCCTGCCGAGCATCTACTTCGCCCACGAGCGGGAGGTTGTCCGCCGCGGTGGCCTGCTGGTTCCGGTCACTGACCTGACCCCACCCCAACCCGGCGAGACCGTTGAAACCCTGTCGGTCCGGTTCCGGACTGTGGGTGACATCACCTGCACCTGTCCGGTGGCCAGCACCGCACAGGACCTTGCCGCCATCATTGCCGAGACAGACCTCGCAGATGTCTCCGAGCGGGGTGCCACACGGCTTGATGACCAGGCCAGCGAAGCTGCCATGGAGCGGCGCAAGCGCGAGGGATACTTCTGATGACGGCTGTCTCTGCCCCCTCTTTGCTGCGGTTTGTGACTGCTGGCAGTGTCGATGATGGCAAAAGCACTCTGATCGGGCGCCTGCTTTATGACGCCAAAGGGTTGATGCGCGACCAAGTGCGCGCCTTGGGCCAGGGTCGCACCAGTCAGGACCCCGACGACAGCGAACTCGACCTTGCATTGGTCACTGATGGCCTGGAAGCCGAGCGCGAGCAGGGTATCACCATCGATGTGGCCTACCGCTATTTCGCGACGCCGCAGCGTAGCTTCATCATTGCCGATGCACCTGGTCATGAGCAGTACACCCGCAATCTGGTAACCGCTGCCAGCACGGCCGATGTCGCGGTGGTTCTCATCGATGCTGCTCGCACCCAGGGCAAACCGCTCAAGATCCAGACCCGCCGCCACATGACACTGGCGCACATGCTGGGCCTCACGCTTGTGGTGGCGGTGAACAAGATGGACGCAGTGGGCTGGTCGAGGTCGGTGTTCGACGATCTGGCCAGCAAGGCACGCCACCTCGCCCGGGCGCTGGGGACCGAACCCCACGCCATCGTGCCGATCTCGGCCAAGGTGGGCGACAATGTGGTGGAGCGGCGCGCCACCGATGACTGGTACGACGGCCCAACCCTGATGGAGGTGCTGGAAACCGTACCGGCCCTTGACCTGGCAGCACGGGGGCCGTTGCGCATGCCGGTGCAGCGGGTGGCCGTGCAGGATGGCCAGCGCTTCTATCAAGGCCGGATCGAGAGCGGCTTTGTGCGGGTTGGTGATCCCATCACTGTGGCGCCATCGCGCCGCGCCAGCACAGTCGCAGCCATCCACACTTTCGACGGGCCGCTCGAAGTGGCGGTGGCCGGACAGTCGGTATCGCTGGTATTGACCGATGAGGTGGATGTGGCGCGCGGCGATCTGCTGGCAGCGCCAGGTGTACCGCTGGCCCATGCCGTGGTGGCGGACCTCTGCTGGCTCGACGAGACGGCGTGGCGACCGGGCGCCAAATATTTGCTCAAGCAGGGTTCTGCCACATCGCAGGCCCGGATCGACGCTATTGTGCATGTGCGGGATGTGGCCGGTCTGTCCGAAGCGCGCCCGGCAGACGGACTTGCGCTGAACGACATCGCCCAGGTCCGACTGAAAGCCGGGATGCCGCTGCTCGCGGACCGGTTCGAGGATGTCCCCGCAGTGGGTGGCTTCATCCTGATTGATCCGCTGACCAACCAGACCGCCGCCGCCGGGATGATCCAGGCGGCGGCGTAGGGTTTGGAATCAAGGCCTTGAGGGTTAGAGCAGGTCACCAGGGCCTGACGGGTGGCCTGCTGCAAGCTGGTGGCGCACAGGTCGAAACCCGTTCGGTGCCCGCCTGCGATGTTCGCCTGGGCGGGGCAGTCCCGTTGAAGCCCGGTCCTGCCCCCAACTGGCAGCGCATGCTCACACAGATCAGCCTGCTTGCAACGCAGGAACCCTCAAACACGTGATGAGGGCGTCTGAAGCCTGCCGTCAGAAGGCAGCCTTGACAGTCACGCCCCAGATGCGCGGGTCGCCTGGCTGGCCGGTGATCAGGCCGGTGTTGCCACCGGGCACGTTCAGAAGCTCGAAGTAATCCTGGTCGAACGCGTTGCGGACCCAGGCGAACACATCGAACCCATCGCTGGTGCGGAAGCCGACGCGGATATTGGCGAGGGCATAGCCATCGATCCAGGTATAGGCCGAGGGGCTGGGATTGGAGGAGAACTCTGACCGGTAGATACCGTCAAAGCCCACATAGGCTTCGACTTCCCTTGCGAGAAACCGAACAGGCGTTTTGTGTTCGAAGCCATAGGAGAACGCCCACTCCGACACGCAAGGCGGGCACTGACCGGAGATGTGGATAACGGAACAGGTTTCTCCGTACCTAAGTCAGGTTCGTCCGCGCGAAGCCTGCTTTTCACATGCGGTATCTTGCAACCCGGCTCCCAGCGGAACAAAGCCGGGCACTACCTGCGGCGTGGTCTTCGATTGGGGGCAGCGCGGGGCCGGGGTGGGGTGCGTGGCGGCGGATCGGTGGTGACGGACTGAATCACGATCGGCGTGACCGGCGCCTTGCCCGGGAACGGCCCGCCCGTGGGTGCCCGTGGGACCGCTTCGATGGCATCAAGCACTTCCATGCCTGCGGTTACCCGACCGAATGTCGCGTAGCCCGTGGTGTTGGGCGGTGCGCCGGGCGTCGCGTTGAGCGAGCTGTTCTCTGCCAGATCGAAATAGAAGGTCGACATGCCCGAATTGGGATCATCGCCCCGCGCGAGCGAGACCGTTCCTCGACCATGGCGGTTGTTCTCGGTCTCCAGTTCGACGGTTGTCCCCGGCACCAGGGGCGGCGGGGGCCAGCGATGGGTCCAGGTGGCATCAAGGTCGCCCAGCTGGATGATGAAGCCCGGCTCGATCCGGTAGACTGCCGCCCCGACATAGTGGCCGGACTGGAACAGGCGCAGCATGTGCGCACTGGTCTTGGGCGCGCCCACCGGGTCGAGGGTGATCTCGATCACGCCCATCGTCGTGGTCAAGGTGACTTTGGGCGGCGGGGGCCCTGGCGGTTGCGGCCGCGGGCTGCCATCGGCGGCAGGCGCCGCTGTCCCACCCTGTCCTTGTGCCTGCGCGGCTGCAGGAACCATCAGGCCTGCCGCTGACAACAGAATGGTACGCCGCTTCATGCCCTCGCCTCCGGTGCCCGTGCCCTAGTGCGCACGTGGCGCCAGCCCATGGAACAGCAGATGCGCCCCCGGCTCAAGCCACTTGTTGCTCACGCCATCGGCGGCCTCCCCGCCACCTAGGCCTGCTAGCGCCACATCCAGACCAGAACGGCCGTGACTGCCAGCAGCAGGAGCGACTGGTAACGGTAGTTCTTCCAAGCTGGCACCGATTTCAGATGCTGTGTCTCGGCATCATAGTCGGCGCGGTGCCACATCAGCCCCTCGGTCTTGTCAGCGGGTGGCGGCGGGGCGGTCAGAGAGCCGATTACCACACCCACCAGGCTGACAGCGAACAGCAAGGTCGCAACCACCAGGAAGTGGATCGACTGCAGCCCGCCCACCAAGGCCGACAGGACCGGGCTTGTGGCGACAAAGCCAGGTACCACGCCCGTCTGCTGGGTGATGCCCGCGAGAATGACATTGGTGATGAAGATCACCACTCCAAGCGCAAGACCTGCTGTCAGACCCCAGGCAGCACCGCGGGCATTAGCCCGCTTCCAGAACAGGCCCAGCACAAACATCGCCACCACCGGCGGCACGGTATAGGCCAGAACCGCCTGTAGGTACTGCCACAAGCTGTCCGCATATGTCTCGATCACCGGGATCCAGGCCACGGCCAGCACCATGAACACCAACGTAGTGATGCGACCCACCCGGACCAGACCAGCTTCGCCCATATCGGGGGCGATCCGCCGGGCAAAGTCCATGGTCACCAGCGTGGAGGCCGAGTTGAAGGTGGAGGCGATCGAACTCATGATCGCAGCCAGGAACCCGGCGATCACCAGTCCCACCAGTCCTGCAGGCAGCAAGTCGAAGATCAGCCGCGGATAGACTTCATCACCGCTGGCAAGATCTGGATAGATCAGGATGGCGGCGGTGCCCGGCAGCACCATCAGATACAGGATCGGCAGCTTCAACAGGCCCGCAAACAGCGCGCCCCAGCGGCCATGATCGAGCGACTTCGCGCTCATCACCCGCTGCGCCATGAACTGGTTGGTGCACCAGAAATAAAAGCCCAGGAGCGGCACGCCGGTAATCAGGCCCAGCCATGGCACGCCCGGATCGTCATTCGGCCGGATCAGGCTGAGCTTTTCGGCCGGCACGCTGCTCATCACCTTGTCCCAGCCGCCAGCGGCATCGAAAGCGAACACTGCGATGAAGACGGAGGCAAACAGCAGCAACAGCGCCTGGATCACCTCGGTCACCAGCACGGCCTTGAGGCCGCCGAGCGCGGTATAGAGCCCCGCCGCAATCGCGATGCAGGCCGCGATCTGCCACAGGGGCACCTCGGGGAAGATCAGCGAGAACACCAGTGCCCCGGCGAACAATGCGGCGGCCGTATCCACCACGATATTGAGGAATACCGTCAGGCCAGAGAAGTATAGCCGCATTCCGCCCGAGAACCGCCGCTCGAGGAACTCCGGCATCGTATAGACCTTCGAGCGCAGCACCGCTGGCAGCACGAACACGCTGTAGAAAGCCAGCACCAGCGCCGCCATCCACTCGTAATTGAACACCGAGATCCCGATGGAATAGGCCGCGCCCGCAAGGCCGATCAGAGTGGTGGAGGAGATATTGGAGGCGATCAGCGCAAGGCCAATCGTCGGCCAGGTGCTGGACCGCGCCGCGAGGAAGTAATCCGTCGCTGTCTTCTGCCCCCGCGAGGCCCATAGCCCCAAGCCGATGATGCCAATCAGATAGGCACCCACCACAGCCCAATCGAGCGCACTCATGTGCGCGGCACCCGTCTGCATAGCGTCCCTCCCTGACCGCTCCGCCCTGTCCATGCAAGGTCTATCGATAGCCGGTCATTCTGGACAGCCTAAACCGTGTTCAAGCTTCATGCAATCGTTTGCGCAGCGCAAGCCAGCTGCACAATATCAGCAGAACACCAGTGCAGCCCCGGCCTGGATCGATTTGCGGCACCCAGTGATGAGCGCAGCGAGCGTATGGGCCTCACGGGCATAAATCTGCCAGCCTGTCAGGCCCTCGTGTTCCTCATCGAGGTCGATCAGGTCCAACAGGGTGTCGTCTTCCGGATCCAGATCGTCAGGCATTCCAATCCAGGCGGCGAGTTCGCGGCATTCGGCCAGCAGCTGGTGTGCGGAGCCGATGGTGGCACCGGTCTCTTTGAAATCCAGCGCCTTGACCACACGCTTGAAATCAATCGGCACATAAACCCCGTCCGCATCCCCGTGCACCGTAAGATGGGCGAAGGGTAGTTGCGCCGGGGCCTTTCCGAACAGGCGGCCAAGGAAGCCACCCGGTCCCGGAAAGAGCGACTGGCTGTGTTGCTGAAAGAATGCCTCCGCGACGGCATCCTGTGCGGGGTCATAGTCGGCTGTGGCAGGTGGTGGCTTGACGCCAAGGGTTGCCTTGTGGGCTGCCAGCCGACGTACGGTGTGCAAGCCACCGTAGCCCAGCAGGTCGCAGCTCCAGATCTGCTCGTGCGGCAGTACCTCTGGCTCCGTCCAACCAAGCACGCCAGCGCCCTTCAGGCTGGCGTTGGCTTCCTCGATACTGCGGCGGAACCATGCGGCTCCATCTTCATCACAGGCGGCCAGGTGCGCCATCATGCCGACCGCAAGGGACAGACCCATGTGCAGCTCCGTACGACAACTTTACTGCCTAGCGTTGGCACAAGGGTGTGGATATGTCCAATCCTTTCAGGGACAACATCCACTGCCGAAAATGCCCGTCACGAGCAGCTGTCCCCGCAGCCAGGTGATTCAGGCAATGCCGGCGCCCGGGGCGGACCAGGCTTTGGCACAGGAGGCCCGCACCACCAGCTCTGGCGGCAAAGTGGCCGAGGGGGTCTCCTCGCCTGCGATGCGGCGGAACAGGAGGTCGACCATGGTTCGGGCGGCGCGGCCGAGGTCCTGGCGGATGGTGGTGAGGGCCGGGGTGGCGGTGGCGGCCATGGCGACGTCGTCGAAGCCGACGATGGATACGTCTTCCGGGACCCGCAGGCCTGCGGCCGTGAAAGCCTTGATGGCGGCCAGAGCGATCAGGTCCGAGGCGGCGAATACCGCATCGAAAGGTACGCCGGAGGCAGCCAGGGCGCGGGCCGCTTCATAGGCGGCTTCTGTGGTGAAGTGGGCGGGCACCAGCAGGGCCGGGTCAGGCTCGATGCCGGCCTGGCGCAGGGCCTGCTGGTAACCGGCGTGGCGCAGGCCGATTTCCGGCAGCTCCGGCTGGCCGAGAAACGCGATCCGGCTGCGACCCAGGGACAACAGGTGCGCCACCGCAGCGCGCCCGCCCCCGGCATTGTCGGTGCCGACCGAGCAATAGCGCTGCCCGGCAATCTGCCCGCCCCACACCACCAGAGCCGGATAGCGGCTGGCGGTCTCGTTCAGGACGGCGTGCTGGTCGGACTGACCGATAACGATGATCCCGTCCTGCCGCTGCGAGCGGACGATCCTGTCGAGCCAGCCGGGCGACGTGCGCGCCATGCGGGTGATCAGCACCTGATAGTCCCGCAGGGTGATGGCGTCCGCGAGATGCCCCAGCATCTCGAGAAAGAACGGGTCGGTGATCAGCTGCCCAGCCTCGTGGCCGATGGGCAGCACCACGGCGATGGTCTCGGTGCGCCGCAGCCGCAAGGAGCGCGCGGACTGGTTCACTACATAACCGGCCTCGGCGGCGATGCGTTGGATCTCCAGCCGCTTTGCCTCCGGTATCAGGGTGCTGCCCGCCAGGGCACGGGAGACAGTGGAGGCTGACACCTGAGCCAAGCGGGCGATGTCCGCCATCTTCAGCGGTTGCGCCGCCGCGGGCTGTCCGCCGTTATCGGAAGGGCTGCTGTGCGGCATGATCAGTTCCTGCCTGTGCGACGCATGGACTTGCAATCGATTTCATGACACATCTTGCCGAGTTGCAGGCGAATTGCAAGGCTAGGGCTAATGCATTGCATGCAGACAGGAAAAAGCAGCTCGATGCCGAAATCAGGACTTGCAATCGATTGCAGAGTCTGGTGGCTTGCCAGTCAGAGCCCCAGCCACAGACAAGGACAGGGGCCGGGAGGACACATTATGAAGCTCGCCACCGCCCTCCTGGGCGCCAGCGCCCTCGTGGCCTTTGCAGCCCCCGCGCTCGCCCAGACCGCGCCAGCACAGACCGCAGATGGAGCCGCCGCAGCTGCCAGTGAACCCGAGGCCACCGATGTGGTGGTCGTCACCGGTGTGCGCGACCGGACCAACATCATCGACACCTCAATCTCGGTTACAACGGCCAGCCTGTCGGCCCTGAACGACGCTGCGCCGCGCACCACAGCCGAGCTGTTCCGCAACTTGCCCGGCGTCCGTTCGGAATCCTCCGGCGGCGACGGCAACGCCAACATCGCCGTGCGCGGCCTGCCTGTCGCAGCTGGCGGCGCCAAGTTCCTGCAATTGCATGAGGACGGCCTGCCGGTCATGGAATTCGGCGACATCGCGTTTGGCAATGCCGACATCTTCCTGCGGGCCGACGAAACTGTCGCGCGGCTTGAAAGCGTGCGTGGCGGGTCGGCCTCGACATTTGCCTCCAACTCGCCGGGCGGGATCATCAATCTGATCACCCGGGACGGGCGCCAGGAAGGCGGCGTTGTGGCCGCCACTGTCGGTCTCGACAACGACTGGACCCGGCTGGATTTCAACTATGGCGGCGAACTCGGTGAAGGATCGGGCTGGTTCTTCAATGTCGGCGGCTTCTACCGTGTGGGCGAGGGCCCTCTGACGGCTGGCTATGACGCCAACCAAGGCGGACAGATCCGCGTCAGCTTGCTGCGCGAGTTTGAAGGTGGTTCGATCCGTGTCTGGGCCAAGCACCTCAATGACAGCGCCATCGGCTATCTTCCGATGCCGGTGCGGGTAACGGGAACCAACGCCGATCCGGACATCGGTTCGTTCGCTGGCTTCGAGACCGGACGTGACACGATCCACTCGCCGTTCTTCCTCCAGAACGCTGGCCTCGATGGCAATAACAACCGCCGTGTCAGCGATGTGCGCGACGGGATGCATGCTGTCGTCAATGCGGTCGGCGGCGCGCTCACCTTCGATCTGGGCGACGGCTGGGAATTGGCCAACCGGTTCCGTTATGCCAGCAATTCGGGGCGGTTCGTATCGCCCTTCCCTGCAGAAGTTGGTTCAGCTGCGGCCATTGCAGCGTCGATTGGCGGCACTGGTGCAACGCTGCGCTATGCCGCCAATGGCCCCAATGCAGGGCAGCCATTCGTGCCAGGTGCGAGGCTGAATGGCACGCCGATCGTCATGCGGGCCCATATCTTCGACACCGAGCTGAACGACCTGTCGAACTTTGCCAACAATCTGACCCTCACCCGCAGCTTCGAGGTGGGTGCGAGTACGGTGGACGTCACATTCGGCTACTACCGCGCCACCCAGACCATCGATATGGACTGGCTCTGGAATTCCTATCTGGTGGAAGTGCGCGGCGATGGCGCCCGGCTGCTGGATGTCTTCACGGCGGGCGGCCAGAACCTGTCGCAGAATGGGCTCTATGCCTATGGCGTGCCGTTCTGGGGTAATTGCTGCACCCGCTCGTACAATACCGAATACACGATCGATGCTCCCTTCGCCCAGCTTCAGGTCGAGAATGGACCCTGGAACTTTGATGCCTCGATCCGGTTCGACAAAGGACAGGCCACCGGCACTTATGCGGGCGCAGTCCAGGCCACCAATTTCGATGTCAACGGTGATGGCGTGATCCAGCCGGCCGAGCGCTCGGTTTCTGTCGTCAACAATGCCGCCACCAGCCCGGTGAACTATGACTGGTCCTACACCTCCTACTCGTTTGGTGCGAACTACCGGCTGAGCGATGACATGGCCGTGTTTGGCCGGATCAGCCGGGGGGCACGCGCCAACGCCGATCGCCTCCTGTTCGGCAAGGTCCGCGCAGATGGCAGCGTGGCGGAAGAAGACGCCATCGACTTCGTCGAACAAGTCGAAGGTGGCGTGAAGTACCGCTCCGGTCCGGTCCGCCTGTATGCCACGGCCTTCTGGGCCCAGACAGAAGAGCAGAACTTCGAAGCCACCAGCCAGCGCTTCGTCGACCGTGTGTACCGCGCCTGGGGCCTCGAGTTGGAAGGTGCCTGGACGATGGGGGCATTCTCCGTGACCGGTGGTGCGACTTGGACCAAAGCCGAGATCACCGAGGATGCGCTCGCCCCTGCGGTGGTGGGCAACCGCCCCCGCCGCCAGGCCGAGTTCGTGTTCCAGCTGACCCCGCAATACCGGTTCGACACCATCCCGCTGCGGATCGGTGCCAACTTCGTCGGGACCACTGACAGCTATGCGGGCGACTCCAACCTCCTGGTGATGCCGGGCTTCGTGCAGACCAATCTGTTTGGCGAGTATGAGCTGACCGATGGCCTGTCGCTTTCGTTGAATGTCAACAACGCGTTCGACGTCATCGGCCTGACCGAGTCGGAGGAGGATTCGATCACTGGAACCGGCGAGAGCGTGATCCGTGCCCGCTCGATCCCGGGGCGCACGGTCACTGCGACCTTGCGCTACCGGTTCTGAGCCCAGCTGGGTCCGGCAGGCACCGCCTCCCCCTCGCCTGCCGGATCCAACAACCGTCTTTTCCGCTCCTGCCCGACTGCTGTCAGATTGCCCGCCGTGTCCCAGGCTCACTCAGACCGTACCGACCCGTTCTGGGCTGCCCTGCCCGCGCCTCTGAGGCAGCGCGCAGCGGGGCTGTGGCCGGTGGCTCAATCCGCCCTCGCCCGTCTCTACGGGGACCGGGCAGACTGGGAGCAAGTTTACGACCGCGTGCTGGCGGTTCTGGCTGCGGCAGCAGCCGGCCGGCCTGCCGACCTTTGCGCCCTCGACATGGCACGGGAGGACGAACCCGACTGGTTCCAGAAGCCGGACCTGGTTGGCTATTCCACCTATGTGGACCGGTTCGCCGGTACGATTGCCGGCGTGGCCGACCGGGTTGGCTACCTCAAGGAGCTGGGGGTCCGCGCCCTGCATCTGCTGCCGGTGATGCGGGTATCGGATGGGCCAAGCGATGGCGGATTTGCCATGGCAAGCCATACCGAGGTCGATCCGCGCTGGGGGACCACCGATGAGCTGCGCGCTCTGGCACAGACCCTGCGGCGTGAGCGCATCAGCCTGTGCCTTGATCTGTTGTGCAACCACACCAGCGCCGACCATCCGTGGGCGAAGGCCGCCGCCGCAGGCGACCCCCGCTACCGCGACCACTACATCATTGTCGACGAAGCCGAAGTTCCGGTCTGGGAAGCCGATTTGGGCCAGGTGTTCCCACAGACCGCACCGGGCAACTTCTCCCCCTTTCCGGGCCAGCCGGGCAAGGCAGTCTGGACCACCTTCTATCCCTATCAGTGGGATCTGAACTACGCCAATCCGGCCGTGTTCATCGACATGCTAGGGGTGATGCTGGAGCTCGCCAATCTTGGTGCCGAGACATTGCGTCTGGATTCTGTGGCTTACATGTGGAAGCGGCGTGGAACTGCTTGCCGCAACCTGCCGGAAGTGCACGCGATCCTCGTGGCGTTCCGCGCCCTGATCGGCATCGCTGCCCCCGCGCTGCTCCTCAAAGCCGAGGCCGTCGTCGAGACGGCCGCCACCACCGCCTATCTTGGCCAGCCAGGCGCACCCCCCGAGTGCCAGCTGGCCTACAACAATCCCCTGATGATCGCGATCTGGTCGGCACTGGCCGATGGCGAGGCAGGAGAGCTGGCCGGACTGCTGGCACGCCTGCCGGCCAAGCCACCGGGTACCAGCTGGGTCTCCTATGTGCGATGCCACGACGATATCGGCTGGATGCTGCTGGCCCGTGACCGGGGCACCGAAGGGGCGGCGCGGGCAGCCTTCCTGTCCGATTTTTATGCCGGCGCCACCCCTGGCAGCTTTGCCACCGGCAGCCGGTTCCAGGCGGCACCTGGCAGCGGCGCACATGGCGGCGTGGGATCAACGGCAGCACTTGTGGGCCTCGACCGGGCTCGGACCTCCGGGGACCCGGTCGAGACGGACCTCGCCATCCGCCGGCTCTTACTGCTGTATGCCTTGATCGCAGCAACACCCGGCACCCCGACGCTCTGGATGGGTGACGAGATCGGCCTGAGCGGGGCCACGCCCCTGCCGCCTGACACCTGGGCAGCCGAAGATGCCCGCGCCCTCAACCGGCCCTTCATGGACTGGGATGCGGCGGCGCGCCGGAGGGATCTGGCCACGGTCGAGGGACGGCTGCACAGCGGTATCCGGCAGATTCTGGCAACCCGTGCTGCCCTGCCAGCCTTCCATGCCGCAAGCCCGGTGGAGCAGATCGCAGCGCCGCACCGGTCGGTCCTGACCTTTGCCAGGGGGCGCGGTGCAGTGCAGGTCCTCGCCAATCTGACTGCCGATCCGGTGCATCTCGATAGGGTACCAGGCGCCATCTCGCCCCGGTTGCTGCGTGACCAACTTGGCTCACAGACGTTCAAAGCCGACGCGCCGATGATACTTGGGTCCTATGCCTGCCTGTGGCTGACAGATCCGGAGCAAGATGCTTCTTGAAGCTGACGTTGGGCCTCCAGTCAGCGGCCCAAGCTGGCTTTGGCCGAGCCGATCCGGCAGACGTGTGATACGCGATTGCCTTCTTCGGTGCCTCTGTACACTCCCATACCTCCAGGAACTGGCCGCGAACTTTGTCCTGGTGCCTTTCGGATGAAGTCGCTTCAGCGTTCGCCGGCCCCAGATCGAACATGGGCATGATTGCGCGCTTCATCAGCTTACCGGTCCCCACCAAGAAAGCTCAGCCCACCGAAAACTTGCCCTCACCTGGTATGGAGCCCCGCAGTCCCCTCCATTCCAAGCCGCCAAACGACCGGCGTCGAGGTTGGGCCAGAGCTCGAACCCTCTAAGGTTCGCAAGGGCGCACGCCCGCCGGCGCGCATGCGCCGCCCTGTCTGAGCCACTTTGCGGCGTGAGACAAAAAAGACACCGAAGCACCCACATCACTATCCACATCGGCGTTTGAGCGAGACTGCAAAAGCTCTTCCCAAAACGCAGCAAGGCGCTCTCGTTTTCGGATGGTTTCGCCTGGTTTCTATCGAGGTCCTGATGTGACCCCCGCTTTGTCATTCGGTCATGACGAGGGTCCGTGTTTGGTTCGAGCTCGCCACTATGACAATCACGCCGCTGTGCGACACAGCCGCTACCCCACCAGACTGTCGGCATCCGGTTCTGATGGGCTGCCTGCTGGCTTTGCGTTTGGCATCACGCACTCTGTCCGCCGAAAGATCGAGCGCGAGGAGCATCCGCAGGCGCGTCCAATCGGCTGGAAGCAGTCATCCTCTTGGCAGACCTGATGCCTCACTGGGAGTTGGCGCAGGCGGCGGCGCTTTCACCGGCCAGTTTACCAAACACGGCTCCAGCCATGAGACCCGAGCCGCCCGGGTAATTGGAGTAGAACAAGCCCCCGACAATCTCGCCGGCAGCAAACAGGCCAGGGATTGGCTCCAGGTCTGTATCGAGGACCTCGCCCCGTCCATTGATGCGCAGCCCTCCGAAAGTGAAGGTGATCCCACACGTGACACAGTAGGCCTGATAGGGCGGTGTATCGATCGGATTGGCCCAGTTGCTCTTGGGGATGGCGAGGCCCCGTGTCCCGCGACCGTCCTTGATATTGGGATTGAAGGGCGTGGCGGTTTCGACGGCTGCGTTGAACTGCTCGATCGTCGTCAGGGCGGCGGCGGCATTGACGGTTTCCATCTGCCGCAACAGCTCGGGGAGCGTATCCGCCTGGGCGCGCGTGACCTGCTTGATGCGATATTCGTCCCGCAGCAGGTGGGCGACCTTGGCATCAAACACTTGCCAGGCCAGCTGGCCGGGCTGTGCTAGAATTTCCCGGCCATATTTGGCATAGGTGTAGTTCCGGAAGTCGGCGCCCTCATCCACAAACCGTGCGCCGTTCGCGTTCAGCATGATGCCAAACGGATAGCTGTGCTTCTGGAACCCGTCCCCGACTGCAAGATCCCCGAACTCCGGTGCGTTCTGCTCCCAGCCCACTGCATGGCTGCCTGACCAATTGCCATATGGCATGGCCCCGATGTCCAGCGCCATCCTGTGCCCGTCCCCTGTAGAGAACCGGCTCCCGCGCACCTTCGCCAGATCCCAGTTCGGCCCCAGATACCGGGTGCGCCATTCATTGTTGGCCTGGAAACCCCCGCAGGCCAGAACGACGGCATCAGCAGTAAGTTCGACGGTCTTTCCCTCAATCCGCACGCGCACGCCCCGAACCCCGCTGTCGTCGGCGATCAAAGCGGTTGCACGGGCGCGGTATCGGATATCGATGCCCTTGTTGCGTGCTATTGCGGTCCAGGCCTCGAACAGGCCCGGGCCGCCACCCCATGCCTCGACTGTCAGCCCGCCCCAGAACTTGAACTTGTCCCCGACCAGAAACGCCTGGCGGCCCCAGATCGGAGCAAAGCGGATACCTTGCCGGGCCATCCACATGATGGTGGCGCGCGACCGGGTTACCAGGATCTCGCACAGTTCTGGATCGGTCCGCCATTCGGTGACGCGGCCCATATCGTCAAAGAAGGCGGCCTCCGGATAGGCACCGAAATCGGTGCGCGCCACTTCGTCATCTGTCAGATCGGGCATCAATTGCCTCAGATCCTCGACGCCGTCATAGGCAAAGCGGATGGCGCCAGCGGTAAAGCGGGTGTTGCCGCCCGCCTCTTCCGGTGCAGCCCGCTCGAGGACCGTGACTTCGGCCCCCCGATCGCGCGCGGCGACAGCAGCGGCAAAAGCGGCATTACCTCCGCCGATGACGATGACACGGCGCGGCATGACGGCTCAGTTCCCGGCTGAAGCGTGGATCGGTTCGAGGCCAGTTGCCCGGATCACCTGAGCATGGCGTGGCGAAACCAGGAACTGGAGCAGCTGCTCAGCGCCAGGGCGGTTCGTTGCACCGGTCGCGATGCCCGCGCTGAAGATGGTTGTTCGCTGGTATTCGGCGGGCAGCAGGCCAGCAAGCTGGGCGCCCTGGATCGGCAGGATTTCGCTCACCTGCTGGAAGCCGATGTCCACGTCGCCGCGGGCCACGACACTGGCGACCCGCTCGCTCTCGATCCGGACCAGGCGGTCACGGATTTGCGGGTAGATCTCGAGCCGCGGGAACAGCTCCTCAGCCAAATAGGTCCCGCTGGCGCTGGCCGAATAGCCGATGCGCCGTGCACTCAGGAGGACGCTGGCAAAGCCTTCGGGTGTCGAGATATCAACGGGCGCGGCCCCTGCGCGAACCGCCATACCAATTTGCGAACGGACCAGATCGGTCACGGATGAGCCATCCACAAGCCCTTGGTCTACAAGCCGGTTGATCCCCTGCCGCGCCAGGATGACGACATCGGCAGGCTCACCACGCGCCAGTCGCGCCGGGATCGAATCTGGTGCACCGCCAATCGATGCGCCATAGCTGACGGAAAGATCAGCCCCATTCTCGGCTTCAAACTGCGGCGCGATCTGGTCAAATGCGGCTGTAAAGCCGCCCGAAGTCATCACATGCAGCGCTGGCCGCTGCGGGTCGACCTGCTGACAGCCCGCTATCAGCAGGCCCAAACACAGGATTCCTATGATGCGGGGGAGCCATTCCTTGCCAGTCATTCCTCACCTCGTGGAGACACGCGAATTGTCACAGCGTACCCCCCCTCGCCTGCGCTGTGTGGCGGGGTCCATGCGTCATGTGACGCATCCACAGTGTATGTGCCCGATCATTTGAACATTGGCCGCAGGCTCTCTATAGGTTGGCGCCAACGGCCACGGCGAAGACCGGGCGATAAGGGGGAAAACCGTTGTCCTTGGGCGCAGCCAGACATGGTGTGACTTGGCTGCTGGCCTTGTCGTGGCTGCTTGCCTCTTCGGTCCTCCTGGCCAGCTCCAGTTCCGGGCAACACTTGACACTGGTAGTGCCCGGGCAGGTTGGCGGGGGATATGACCGGACGGCGGTTGCCATCCGGGATGCTTTGATCGAGGCAAGGCTGGTTGAGAGCGTCGAGCTTGTCCGTTCGCCGGGTGCTGGCGGGATTGTGGCCCTCGCCCAGTTCATCGAGCAGCGCGGCGAGGGTCGCGGTGACATCCTGCTGGTGGGCGGACAATCCATGCTCGGCAGCGCACGGTTCAACCGGTCCACGGTGTCGCTGACCGAGACGACAGCTCTGGCACGGATGAACGCCATCGCGCTCGTGATTGCTGTCAGGCGGGATTCGCCGGTGCGCAACTGGTCCGACTTGGTGGAGGCCATGCGGCAGGACCCGGCTGCTCTCCTGTGGGTCGGCGGCTCTGAGGGCAGTGTCGACGAGCAGCTGATCCGCCTGATCGGCAACCAATTGCGGATACCGAGGCACCAGTTCGCCTACCTTCCCATTCCAGGTGGCGGCACATCGGTGGCCGACCGGGTGATGAGTGGCAGTCATGTGATTGCCGTCAGCAGCTTTGAAGAGCTCGCAGCGCATCTGGCTGACGGCAAGCTGAGGGCCATTGCCGTATCCGGCAGCGTCAGGCCGCCCGGTGTGGAAGCACCGACATTGCAGACCATAGGGGTCGAGGTTGATTTCGCCGACTGGAAAGGCGTGTTTGCTGTCCCTGATCTGTCGGATGACGAACGGGCCCGCCTGACAGCGCTGATGGAAGCACTGGTCCGCTCGCCTGCCTGGAGACGGCAGCTTGAGGTTCATGGCTGGCAGGACAATTTCATAACCGGCGCCACCTTTGCAGACTTCGTTGCCCGAAAGGGCGCTGAAGCAGGTGGGCTTTATGCCAGCGAAAGCGGTGTGCAGGCCGGTGGATGGCGGATCGAGGATCTGTTGTTGCGGCCCTATCGCTGGCTTGCGTTCAGCATCGCGGCGGCTGCCCTGCTGACCACCCTCCTCCTCCTCTTCATGCGCTACAAGGCGCAACGTGATCGCTTGCTGCAGACCCAGCTTGAGGAATCCCTCGCCGATGCGAAGGAAGCCCGACGCCTGGCCGAACTCCAGAGCGAGGCCAAGCTTGCGTCCATTACCGAGAATATCGAACGGGACTTCCGTAACTGGGGGCTGACGGATGCGGAACGCGACATTGGCTGGCTGCTGTTGAAGGGCTTCTCCTTCAAGGAAATCGCCACCCTCCGGGACCGCAGTGAGCGGACGGTGCGCCAGCAAGCCGGGTCGATCTACGCCAAAGCCGGGCTCGCCAATCGCTCCGAGCTGGCCGCCTGGTTCCTGGAGGACCTTCTGACGGATAGTGCGGACGGTCCCACGCGTAAGGTCGAGCCGGATTGAGGCTTGCGCGGCCCGTTGCATCAAGCTGATGGCGGGGTCTAAATCGGGTTGTGCAGGTCCAAAAAGACTCCAGGCTTTGATTCCAGTTTTGGAGACATGATCACCTGTCGGGAACGGTTATTTTGAAGGTCTGTGTTTCAACTGACAGCGCAGACTCGAACCACCACGCTTCAGCAGTGAGCCCAGGCGCCGCCGCTGGTGTGGTTTCACAAGCTGATCAGGCACCACGATCCTGTTTTTGCACACACATTTTGCACCCGGTCCGGCGAATGACGGATGCCTGACCGACAGCTCCAGCGTGGCCGACGCGCCAGCCAAACCACCCTCGGACAAATGACGGATGTTGTGATCGGCATGTCCAACACCACGCTGCCGCCAGAACAGCGCGGTGTCGGCTCCCATCCGAGCGGCACAAGCAGAAGCTGACACCACGAGGGGAGAAAACATGCGTCGCCGGTCCACACATTTGATGGTTGCAACTTCGCGGGCTGCTCTGGCCGTCGCGGTCTCGCTGGCTGCTGCCACCACAGCACTTGCACAATCGGCCCCTCAGACCGTTCCAGCAGAGCCACCGGCTGAGGCCGAGCAGACAGAGCCGGAAGTCGTCGTGGTGACTGGCTCGCTGATCCGCAACCGCAACCTCACCTCACCGTCGCCTGTTGTGGTCGTTGACCGGCAGTTGATCGACAACACGGCTGCCGTATCGGTGCAGGACCTCTTCAAGGGCGTGACGGCCAATGCGGGTTCGCAGCAGGCCAACGAACAAAACGCCCTGCAAGGTGTGTCGCAATTCTCGCTGCGCGGCCTTGGCGTGGGCTCCACCCTCACTTTGATCAATGGACGCCGGGCCGGACTTGCACCGGTCACGGATGGTACCGGGCAGCTGTTCACAGATTCGAACGCGTTCCCCGTCAACGCGATTGATCGCGTGGATGTGCTGACAGACGGGGCCTCGGCCACCTATGGCTCCGAGGCTGTCGCCGGTGTGGTCAACATCATCACCCGGCGCAATTTCGAAGGCCTCGAGCTGACAGCCGACGCCCGTACCTCGATCGTGGAGTCCTATCAAGTTGGCCTGGCCTTTGGGCACGGGTTTGACCGGGGTGCCTTCACGGTCTTCGCCAATTACCGGACCCAGACCGGTGCGCTGCGCAGCGATGTGCCGATCGTGCGCGAACTCGACTCGGCCAATGCTGCCGGCATCGGCAACCTCTACTCCTCCGGGACCGGGGCGCCCGGGCGTATCAGCCGGGCGGTTGCGAGTGGATCGACCTTCACGCTGGGGGCAACCCTGGCCGACCCTGACTGCGTGGCCGGTGGCGGCGTCCTCGCCTCGGCGACCAGCTGTACCTATCCCTTCATCGACCAGCGGCGGGTGATTGCGGCGGAAGACCGGCTGCAGATCTTCGCCCAGTTCGACTATAAGGTCACCGACAAGCTGACTGTGTTCTCGGAGCTGAGCTTTTCGCGCAACGAGATGAATGACATCATCGGCGGTACGGTTCTCAACCGCACCCAAGTGGCTGGTGGCTTCCTCGTGCCAGCCAATCACCCTTTCAACTACTTCGTCGCAAACGGCGCCACAGGGCTTCGCTACGCCGGTCCGGCCGAGTTTGCCGCCAACCCGGCCCTGCAGGCTGTGCCGGTCATCTTCCGCGGCCGCCCCATCGGACGGGCTGGCGATGGTGACAATGCGCCGGATCTGACGACGGTCTTCACCAATCAGCGGGTTGTGTTCGGGTTTGACTACCAGATCAACGATGCACTGCTCCTGAGTGCGAGCTACACCAACGCCGACAACAGCTATCGGCGCTCGCAGCCGCGCGACTATGACTCCGCGTTGTTCCAGCAAGCCATTACCAACGGCATCTGGAACCCCTTCGGTACGGCGATCTCGAACCCCACCTTGGTTGGCAAGGACGGGCGTTCCATCGCCGCCAACACCGAACAGGAGCTGAGCACCTTCTCCTTCACCATCAACGATACTGGCCGTGTGACGCAGGAAGTGGCCGAGGTGGTGCTGAGTGGCGACACCAGCTTCAATCTGCCAGGCGGCGTGGTTTCGTTCGCCGTTGGCGCGCAGTGGCGCTCGCTCGGATACGAGAACATCCCGGATGGCCGTCGTCAGTCTGGCGCCAACGGTCGCGACGAGATCGAGCCGGCCATTCCGTTCTCCAAGCAGGATGTAACGGCCTTCTTCGTCGAGCTGGCACTGCCTGTCACCGAACGGCTTCAAGCCCAAGCAGCGGTGCGGTATGAGGACTATGGCGATCTGGGTGGCAGCACCGTTGACCCGAAGTTCTCGGCCCGCTTCCGCGTGACCGACAACTTCGCGGTCCGCGCCTCCTATGGCACGTCGTTCCAAGCTCCCTCGATCCGTCAGGTCGCAGGATCGGTCGGCAATGCCAGCGTTACCGATCCGCTGATCGGCGGCAATACGTCGTTCAATGTGACCGTCTTTACGGACGGCTCCTCAAACCTCGCGCCACAATCAGCCAGCAACTTGAACCTCGGCTTCATCCTGCGGACCGATTTCGGCCTGGACATGGCGGCGGACTATTTCACCTATGACTACAGCAACCTGATCCTGCCCGATGGCGACCCGCAGTTCATCGTCAATCAGGTCAATGCCGGTGCGCTGCCAGCCAGCCGGATCATACGGGATGGCTTCGGCCAGTTGCGCCAAGTCTTCAGTGAATTCCAGAACCGTGGCAACGCAACGGCCGAGGGGATCGATGTCAATGTGCGCTTCGCACCAGACTGGTTCGAAACCATCGACGTTGTGTTCGACGGTGGTGCTACGGTCATCACCAAGTTCACCTCGACCGACTTTGCGGGCCTGGATGGGCGCGGTGACCTGCGCGGCAGCCGCAACTTCTCCAATGCCTTCGGGGCCGTGCCGGACCTGAAGATCAATGCGGGGGTGACACTCACCCGCGGCGACCACAGCCTGAACATCTCAAGCCGGTACATCGGGTCCTATACCGACGATCAGAGCCGGGCGACCATCGATTCCCAGCTGACAATCGATGCCCGGGTCACCTTCTCGCTGGAGGCCTTCACCAAAAGTGAGAACAGCACGATCACGATTGGTGCCGTGAACCTGTTCGACGTGGATCCGCCTGCCCTCACGTCCCGTCCCGGCTATGACAATGAGGTCCACGATATCCGGGGCCGTCAGATCTACGTCACACTCAAGCACAAGTTCTAGGGCTTGAAATCGCATGATTGGATGGGGCTGCCGGCAGGCAAGCCGGCTGGCAGACCGGCAGCTCTCCCAATCTGGACGTAACTGTGAAGGCGGGGCCCGATGGTTCCGGTATCATCCTGGCAGAGACCACATGCGCAAGTCATCGATCCTTTCCGATACGACGGTCGCTCGGCGCCAGGTACTGGCGCTGGGCACTGCGGCGATCCTCCTGCCGTCATCGGCCCTTGCTTCGACTGACCAGTTTCCAGAGCGTCCCCTTTCGCTGCTCGTTCCCGCCAACCCCGGTGGCGGCTGGGATCAGCTGGCGCGGCTGATGCAGCAGGTGATTACCGACAGCGACCTGTCGCCAAAGCCAGTCGATGTGTTCAACCGAGGTGGCGCCGGTGGTCTGATCGGCCTCGCGGAAATGATGACCCGGCGCCACGATGACCCGTTCACGGTCATGGTGGCGGGCCTGGGGCTGATTGGCTCGTGCATCTCGCAGCGCAGCCCGTTCCAGGCCAGCGAAGCCACGCCGCTCGCGCGCCTGATCGTCGAAAATCTGATGATCGCGGTGCCCGCCAACTCACCCTACACCACCATGGAAGAGCTGATCGCAGCCATCAAAGCTGACCCCGGATCGATCAGCTGGGCCGGCGGATCGGCGGGTGGAACCGACCATATTCTCGTGGGCCTGATCACTCGGGCGTGCGGTGTATCCTCCGACAAGGTGCGGTTCGTCGCCTATTCCGGTGGGGGCGAAGCATCCTCAGCCATCATGGGCGGTCAGGTGACCGCCGCCGTGGCCGGCTATGGTGAGTGGAAGGGGCTTGCGCAGGCGGGCCATATCCGGGTGCTCGCCACCTCGGCGCCCGAGCGGTTTGATGACAGGAAAGCGCCGACCCTGAAGGAATCCGGCCTCGACATCGTCTATCAGAACTGGCGCGGTGTGTTCGGTGCTCCTGGTGCGCCCGCCCATGCAATCCAATGGTGGGGGCAAGTGCTGCGCGACATGGCGGCACGTCCCGAGTGGAAGGCGTTTCTCGCCAGCAAGGGCTGGGAGGACGGGTTTCTGGATGGCCAAGCCTTCGCCGATTTGATTGCAGCCGAAGAAGAGCTCTACGGCACGATGCTGAAGGAGCTCGGCATCGATGGCACCAGGGGCGGCAATTCACCGGTCGGTCCCTGGGCCTTCCCGGCCGCCGTTGCCGTCGTCGGTTCGGTCGCTGCGGCAGGGGTCGTGCGGGAAAGACTGCTGGAGGCGCCGGGCAGTCAGGCTGTTCCGGCTGGCCTCGAGGATGATGACGAGGGCGGCGGACCGTTGCCGATCTGGTCGCGGTTTATAGGCGGCGCACTGCTGGTGCTTGCCTTCATCGTCGCCCTCCACTTTGTCGGTTTCCTGTGGGCGACGCCCGTTGCCGTCATGGCGGTCTGCCTGATGATGCAGTCAAAGACCCTCAAATGGGATGCCGTCGGCGCCCTGGCTCTGACTGGCGGGACCTGGTTCCTGTTTACCCAGCTTCTCCACGTCGCTTTGCCCTGAGGATACACGGATGGATTTCTCGTCGATTGCCTCCAACATGGCGACAGGGTTTTCCGTCGCGCTGTCGCCGAACAATCTGATGTTCGGCCTGCTCGGCGTATTCATCGGGACAGCTGTCGGAGTGCTGCCGGGACTTGGCCCATCTGTTGCGATTGCACTGCTGTTACCCGTGACGTTCGGACTGGACCCGACCACGGCCTTCATCCTGTTCGGCGGTATCTATTACGGCACCATGTATGGCGGCTCGACCACGTCGATCCTGATCAATACGCCGGGTGATGCGGCAGCATCGGTATCCACTTTCGAGGGCTATCCGATGGCCAAGAAGGGCCTGGGCGGCGTTGCTCTGGCTACGGCAGCCATCGGCTCGTTCATCGGCGGCACCTTTGCCACCTTCATGCTGATGCTGGCCGCTGCCAGCCTTGCAGCTGTGACCCTCTGGTTTGGCCCGCCCGAGTATTTCGCGCTGATGCTGTTTGCCCTGACCATGGTGACGGGGATGGCCGGCAAGTCGCTACCGAAGGCGATCTTTGCGCTGTCCCTCGGGCTTGGGCTCGCGATGATCGGGATTGACATGCAGACTGGCGAGAACCGGCTGACCTTCGGTATCCAGGAACTGTATGGCGGCATCGATGTGGCTCTGGCCGCCGTGGGCCTGTTCGCCCTGGGCGAGGCGCTCTGGCAGATGGCGTCGCCTCCATCGGGACCCAGAGAGCAGCTGCCCACCAATCGCCTGTGGCTGACGATCCAGGAGTGGAAGCGCGCCGCGATTCCGTGGTTCAGAGGCACATTCGTCGGCTTCTTCAGCGGTCTGTTGCCAGGAACAGGGGCAACCTTCGCCACCTTCATGTCCTACGGCGTCGAGCGGCGCTTTGCGAAGAAACCAGAGGAGTTCGGCAAGGGCGCAATCGAAGGGCTGGCAGGCCCGGAGGCGGCCAACAATGCGGCGGCAGGTGCCAGCATGGTCCCGCTTCTGGCCCTGGGGATCCCCGGCTCCGCCACCACGGCCATCATGCTGGTTGCGTTCCAGCTCTATGGTCTGCAGCCCGGCCCGACCCTGCTTGAGAACAACGCCGAGCTGGTGTGGGGGCTGATTGCCAGCCTCTATGTGGCCAATGTGCTCCTGATCGTGATCAATCTGCCGCTGGTGGGTCTGTGGGTCCAGCTGCTGCGCATTCCGCGCGGCATGCTGACCGCCATCATCCTGGTGTTCTCCACAGTGGGCGCCTACAGCCTGCAGGGCAGCCTTGGTGATGTTGTGATCGTCTGGATCCTGGGCTGTACAGCCTTCCTGCTCAGACGGTTCGGATTCCCGATTGCACCGGTGCTGCTGGGCTTGGTGCTCGGCCCTCTGATCGAGCAGGACCTGCGGCGGTCGCTTGCGATGTCGTCGGGCGATTTCAGCATCTTCCTGACACGACCGATCGCAGCAACCATCCTGCTGGTGATCGCTCTGGTCGTCCTTCACCGTCTCTACCACCTCTTTCAGCAGCGGCGGTTGAAGACCCAGCACGCGGGTTAACATCCCGCACCACCAATGCCGTGACCTGCCACTCAGTTGTACCTGCAAGCGGCGTTGCCATCAGGCTCCCGGCCAGACCGGCCAGGGCGCTCTCATCCGGTCCGGCACCATGCGGACCCAGTCAGCCAGCTCGCCTTGTCTGACACAGAAGTGGGGAGGAGACAGAATGCAGGTCACGGGCATGCTGACCGGATCGCGGCTGTTGGCACATGTGGGGTTTCCAACCTCCGAAGTGCTGGGTCCGGATGCGACCGAGGATCAGATCCAGGCGCTGATCGACCGCCACAAGCTGGTCTTCGTCAAGCCGCTGTTCCGGGGCGGGGTGGGCAAGAAGGACAAGGCGGGGCTGATCGGGCGGGCCCGGGACCTGAAGACGGCGCTGGCCGAGAAAGAGCGGCTCTATTTCGCTGAGCACCGGCATGGCAACACTTTGGCCAAGGCCAATGGCGTCACCTTTGAAGCTGGCATCCCTGCCGAGCACGAGGTCTATTTCGCCATCGCCGACGACACCCGGTTCCGCGCCCCAACCATGACGATCACGCACCGCGGCGGGGTGGACATTGAAGAGCTTGACCGGCGCGAGGTCGCATCAGTGCCGTTCGATGCGCTGACAGGGCTTAAGGCCTTTGTTGTCGCCAATGCGCTCACGGATATCGGCGCGCCAAAGGAGATCATCTCGCCTCTTACCCAGCATCTGCCCAAGCTGTGGGAGCTCGTCCACCATTACGGCATGACCACCCTCGAGCTGAACCCGATCCGGATGATGCCGACGAAAGGGGGGCGGCTGACCCCGATAGCCTGCGACTTCAAGGGCGGGTTCGACCGGGACGATCCGCGCGTGGGGCGGCTGGGGCTGCCGGATTATCTGTTTGCTGCCGACATCTCGGATTTCGAGCAGGAAGTGAACCAGCTGCGCACCCACCAGGGTCAGTCGGACGTCTTTGTGATCAACGACCAGGGCACGATCCTGGCGCCCACTTTCGGCGGCGGTGCGAACAGTCTCGTTACCGAAGTGCTGGGCGATGCCGCGATCATCAGCTCGGACTTTGGCGGCAACCCGCCCTATGAGAAGATGAAAGCGGTGGCGGCAATCTGCTACCGCCACTTCCTGCGCCAGACCAACGTACTGTTCATTATCGGCGGCAAGTCGAACAATACCGACATTCTGGAAACCTTCCGCGGCATGGGCGACGCACTGCGCGAGCATTTCGCCAAGCACGGGCCGGTGCCGCTGTATGTGGTCGTGGGGCGGGGCGGGCCGAACCTGGTGCGGGGGATGGGCAATCTGGCTGACACGCTGGACAGCCTGGGCCTGCCCTATCGCTTCTTTGGTTTCGACAGCGCGATCTCCGAAGTCGTCACCTATGCCAAGCGGGTGGATGCGTGGATGCGCGCGGGCGGCCGGGCCGAAATCGCCCGCGCCATGAATATCGCAGTGTAGAGGGGGCGAAGATGTATCGTCAGGGCATCAAGGGTATCCCCTATTTCCTCGGCATCGACCGGCTGGACGCTGTGGCGACGCGTGAGGACCGTGTCTGCGTGCTGAACATCCTGGGCGGCGAAAGCCGCACGGTTACGCCCGTGAGCCATGCCTTCTCCGGAGGCAATGTGGTATTCGGCACCTCGCCTGGCCGGTCGGGCCAGGTGCTGGCCACGCCGCTCGGCAACATCCCGGTATTCAACACAGTTCTCGAAGGCCTCCGTGCCGGGCACGGATTCAACACCGGCGTCGTGTATCTGCCGCCATCGGGCGTGCGCGACGGAGTGGCCGAGCTGATCCGGGTAAACCCGGAATTGCGCAAGATCGTCATCATCACCGAGAAGATTGCAGTCCATGACGCGCGCGAGATCCGGGCCATGGCACAGGGCAACGGCGTGGACGTGATCGGCGGCAACTGCCTTGGCATCGCCGACAGCTGGGCGCGCGTGCGCATCGGCGGAGCCCTGGGCGGCGACCAGCCGGAGGAATCGCTGATCAAGGGATCGATTGCGGTGTTCTCGAACTCGGGCGGTTTTACCACCACCATCGCGCAATACATGGCGACGGCGGGCTGGGGCACCACCACGCTGATTTCATCGGGCAAGGATGTCTATATCCAGTACGCAGCCCGCGATTTCGCCCATGCGTTCAGCCATGATCAGCGATCCAAGGCAGCGGTCCTCTATGTGGAGCCAGGCGGCTACTACGAGCAGGACATCAACTGGACCAAGCCTGTGGTCGCCTGCGTGGTGGGGCGATGGAAATCGAAGCTGACCCGCGCCGTCGGCCATGCCGGGGCCATGGCCGGTACCGGCGACAGCGCCGCGGAAAAGGAGCGCTGGTTTATCGAGGCATTCGGGACCGGCGGCATCTTCACCCCGGAAACACCCCATGCGAGCGCCAAAGGCGCCCTGGTGACCAACATCGCTGACATCCCTGCCGCGCTGACGGCGGTTATGGCGCTCAATGGGGTGCAGCCCGACTTTGCGCCGCGCGGATCGCTGGCGCTCAAGCCCTGGGTGGCGAATGATCAGGGGCTGAGCCTGCCGCCCGACATAGCCCTGCCCGTGGTGACAGCGCCTGAGCCCTATGCCGGTCAGATCGCAGCGCTGTCCGAACAGATCGGCGCGGTGATTGCCCGACAAGGGATGAAGGACGCCTCCGGCGCCAGCGTGATGGACCCTGCAACCCAGGTGACGAGCGTGCATGGCCATACGGTGCTGGACCTGGCGCTACAGCCGATCAACGCGATGTTCGCGCTGCCGCTGGTGCATGAACTGGCCGATGCCCATGACCGTGCCCTCTTGGACATCGCGGTTGCGGCCGAGGTGAACCTGGTGGGCGATCCGATCCTGGTCGCGACCGATGCCGCGCGGGCGGCGGGCAATGCGCCCAATGCGATCATGGCGGTGGCGGCGGGCATCACAGGTCCGCGCCGGGTGGAGCGGGCCTTGGCCTGCACGAAGGCGCTGATCGAGCTGTTTGTGCGGTCTGGCCTGCGGGACGGGCGCGACATTGGCTTCGATACCTCGGCCATCATCCTGGACGATGCCACGCGCGCACTGTTCCTCGCGACCGCGGATGAGGCCGCCGACCCGCGACCCACGGCGATGCTGGACGCCATTGCCGCTCGCGGTGGCCGGTCCGTCTTCCTGACCTTCCTGCAAGGTCTTGGCGGGCGGCTGTCGCGCGATGCGGTCTTGGCCGCGATCACCACCACCATCGCCTGGGGCCCGCTGATGCGCAAACGCATCAGCCGCCTGACGGCTGAGACCCTGCCCTGGTATCTGCGGCTCTATGGCGTGATGGTCGGCGCAACGATCCCAGCCGAACATCACCAGTCAGGCAGCTTGTGGGGCATCCCCAGGGCCGAGCGGTTCGAGGACTGGACGATGGCAGACCTGTGCTGCCTGGCCATGACAGGCCGCAAGCCGAAGCCGGCCGAGGCATTGTATATCCAGATCCTGATCGGCCTACTCATCTCGAACGGACCAGGGGCGATCTCGGCACAAGGGGCCAAGGGGGCGGTTGCTGCAGACGGACCGCAAACCCCAGAGCGGGTACAGATCAACAAGGCGATGATGGGCTTCCTGACCCACGCCGGCTATAGCCACGGCGGCAATGGGTTCGAGGGGATGGCCTTCCTGCTGGACCAGTTCCGGGACAGCGGCCTGCAGGACCCGACCGATCGGGCCCACGGGCTCGATCTGACCGCGATGGCCCGCCGCTTTGCGCTAGCCTACAAGGCGGAGAAGCGCGGGGCCAAGGACCTTGGCCAGGACGTGCGGGCGCTGCCGGGTGTCCACCACCCGGTGTTCAGGGGCAAGCCCGAGAACTTCGATCCCCGCGAGCGCTTCATTGCGCGGTTCATGGAAGAGCGCGGCGAATACAATGTGTTCCACGCCTTTTACTGCGAGCTGGTGCGGCAGCTGTATGATGTGGGGGCAACCCCCTATGTGTTCTGCGTCAACGTCGATGCGATCATCGCAGCACTTTTGCTGGCAGTGTTCTGGAAGGACCATCAGGAGGGCCGATTGTCAGACAGCCAACTGGAAACAGCGGCCTTCACCATATTCCTGTTCGGTCGGATGATCGGCGCGGCGGCAGAGATCGACGACCACCTCAACCGCGGCCGCAACATGGACACCCGCACCCCGCCGTCCGACTGCAGGCATGTCTTGTAGGCGTTCGGACCTTCCGACCAGACGTGTCGACCGGAGAGCCAATATGCTGGGTAGAGGGATCGCGCTTGACCAGGTAGCCACGGCGGGGTGCAGTGCCGCACAATGAACCCATCAACGAGCCGAGCATAAGTGAGCCAGAGCTACCCCGCCTTCAGCCCCTGCACGACATCATCGAGGAAGGCTTCGAACTGTAGTTCGGGGCTGGTGTCGTCGGGATCGAGGTCGAGGGGGCCGGCGTAGGCAAGCCAGAGGCGGATGAACGCGAGGAGGGTCTCGCGTAGGAGGGCCATATCGCGGGCGCGGGTTGCTGGTGCCGGCGGTCGAGGGGCTGGCTTCTCCGGAGTCGGTCTGCGTCGCCTAGGCGGGCGCTCGGGGTCGGCTGCCATACCCGGGCGGGGCGGGCCGCAGCGAGTGATCGTCAAGGTATCGTTCGCGCCGCACCGGGCTGGCAGTGGCAAGCTGGCAGCCCATGCTGCCTACCTTGGTCGCGACGGGGCTGCCCGCGATGGCGAGCAGGGTCGGTTCTACAGTGCAGGCGAGGACCGGGTGGAGGAGCTGGGTCAGGAGCTTGGCACCTGGTCACGGGAGCATCCGCGCCACTTCCGCATCATTATCGCCCCGGAGAGCGCGGCCCGGCTGGATGATCTCGATACCTATGTGCGCGAGGTCATGGCGCGGATGGAGCGCGATCTTGGAACCGCGACCGACTGGGTGGCGGTGAACCACTGGAACACCGACAACCCCCATGCCCATGTGATCCTGCGCGGGCGCAGTCAGGACGGGCGGGAGCTGCGCATTCCGCGGGCCTATCTCTCCCATGGTCTGCGCCACCAGGCCCGCGAGATCGCCACCGGACTTCTGGGCGAACGCGGCGAGCTGGATGACCGGCTGGCTCTGGACCGCGCAGCCAGGTCACGCGGCCTCACCAGCCGTGACCGTACCATCGCCGCCAGCCTGCGTGGCCATTCGCGGACGGAGTTCATGCGCGATGCTGCCGTACGGACTGCCGAGGAAGTCATCATGGAGAACACGGTCATCCGCATGTCGCCGGATGGCTTTGCCGCATTCCTGGAGCTGCTGGACCGTCCGGCCCAGCCGGTGCCAGAAATGGTCGAGGTGCTCCAGCGGGCAGGCGCCCTGGGAGACGGCTACGGACCCGCAGTAGCGCCGCGTCGTGACACTTTCCGCTCCCGAGCCGCTGTCCGAGGCGCACGATCTGTCCTCGTTCAGCTGCGGCAAACCCATTCTCGACAACTGGCTCCGGACCCGCGCGCTGTCCAACCAGCAGAAGGGCTTCACGGCGGTCATGGTTGTGCATGAGGCCGGCAGGGTTGTCGGCTACTATAGCCTCGCCCCAACCTCTGTTGTCCCGACCAGCCTGCCGCGCAACATCCGTACCGGGCAGGTACCCGCCCCCCTCCTTCTGCTGGGACAGCTGGCGACCGACCGTGGCTGGCATGGCAAGGGCGTGGGGACAGGCTTGCTCAAGCACGCTCTGCAAAGGTGCGTGGCAGGCGCCAGGCTGATCGGGGGCAGAGCGTTGATCGTCAATGCTATCGATCAGGAGGCAGCGGAGTTCTGGCGTAGGCGCGGCTTTCTGCCATCGCGCGACGATCCCATGATGCTGGCTCGCTCAATCCAGGACATCGCGGCATCACTGTCGTGAACCCGCGTGGTTCAGACTTAAAGAACGTGGCTCGCGCGGGAATCCCAGTGGCTAGTCGAAGCGACAACAAACTCAGGTACGCCATAGGCTGTGATGGGGGGTTTGCTGCCTTCAAAATGGAGTTGGTCTCGTTGGCACACGAACATAGCCACGTCCGACGTAGTAGTCTTGCTCCAAGGCGCTGAGCGGCGGTGCTCCAGTCAAGGACGGCCGCCTTGGGAGAGTGAACGCCCAAGTCCGATCCAATCCGTGCCCGCATTACGCTCGGCAGCCATCTGATCATTGAACGCCTGGATTTCACTGCAAGCCCTAATAGCCCGCTCGCGATCCTCACGCGTGATCGTAAGCTGGGCGACCGAACAGATCTGGTCGCGGTTGCCAGAGGCCACTGCCGCAGCCACCAAGTCAGCATTGCGCGCCGCAGCCTCAGCCTGTGCCCTAGCCTGGGCGTCGGCCCTTGCCTGACGCTCCTGTGCAGCGATAATGGCTTCCTGGGCCATCCGGTCCCGTGCGGCGGCAAGAACCCGGCTGTCATTGTTATCGATGACAGCCAGCACCCGGGTCAGCGATGGGTTTCTTTGCATGACTGGTGACCAGAAATGGGCCAGCGTCGCCGGATCAAGGTCGTCGCGCCAGGCATCCCAGGCTCCGTCAGGCCGTCGGCCAATTGCCATACGATCTATCGTACCGGTTCTCAGGAAAATGACGTCATACCGCTCCCGCGAGACTGGCTGCCCATCTATGCCTGCAAGGGTTTGCCAGCGCTGGGTGCCGCTGCGCCACTCGATTGCCCACCCGATCAGGTTGGGTTGGCAAGCTACAGCCATCATCCTAGCCCCACAGATGCCATCATAGACAATGAGCGGAATGGCTCCGACGAGTCCTTCTGGCGCCGGTATGCCGCGACGTGCCGGCAATACCTGCATAGTTGCCGGCCCCAAGGATCGCGCTGGTCAAGGGCGAGTGCCAAGGTCGGGCCCGTCCACCTCACCGCTGCGGAAGCGCGATTTTGCAACTGTTCCGAAGGGACACGCAGCGCGATGCTGGTGTGCGGCAGGAAGACTGCAAGCGGCAGCCGGTCACCAAACGGCAGGAACGCTTGATCGGTCAGAGTCGCCGAGCCGTCGCGGTGAAAGATCGCCCTATAGTCTCCATAGTTCAGGATCAGCCGGGCATCGCGATATGTGTGCCCTGGGATGCCGGCCCCGTCGATATGGGTGAAGGCGCCCGAGACAGCCAGACTGTTAGAGGTGCTGCCATCGGGGCGGTTCTCAAAGCAGATGGCTCCGGAACGGACATCGTAACGCGGTGCAAAGGCCTGTCTTTCCCAGACATCCGACCGGATACTGCGGCAGGGCGCGGACAGGCGAACACGGCCTCCGTCAAAGCGCTTGATCTCCCACTGGTCAGAACCGCTTCTGCGCTCGGCGTAAGCGTCAGCCGACAATGGGAGCAATTCGCCGGTACCGCGCGCAGTGACTGCCCGCCCCCCGTCGGGCTGCAGCTCCCCAATCCAGTTGTTGCGGGCGCTATCGTCGAGCTGGTGATGACGCTCACGAAGGCTGCCGACATTATCGCGACGGGTTACGCAGCGCCCATCCTCGAAATTGATAGCTGCCCGTGTTTCGCGCCTCCAGCCGCGACCGAACAGGCGGTTCCGGGACGAGGGTACGTGGTGTTGGGATCACAGTGTCCTGTCTGACGCCGCTGGCTCTATTGAGCGTGCCTGCGTAGGGATTGGGGCCTTCGCTCAGGTGACACAGTGTCGGCGTCGTTCTCGTGGCCCGATCCAGACTGTTGTAGGAAATCCAGAATGACCTGCAGCGAGGCTCTGCGTTGCACGCCATCTGACAGGTCGGGGCTGGGTTCTGGTAGCTCTGGAAATCATCCGTTTCGAAGCGGGCAAAGAACGGCGCTGGCTGGCTTGGCACCGCAACCGGTCGCAGGTTGCTGCGAAACAGAATGTCGCGTGGCAAAACTGGCAAGGGTGCCGGCAGGATCGCGTCCTGCGCTGACATTGGGATCAGGAGACCTGGGTCGAAGCTCGATTGCCCGCGTGTCGTCAACGGGATCAGCGCCACAGCTGCTATCGCCGTCAAGACAATAACTGGCGCTATCTGCGGCAAGCGACGAGCTTTGGGCTGTTTCAATGCGGCCTCCTGATTCAGGAGCTGCAACCTTGCCCATACTCGTGCAGGTCCGGGACATCCCCCTTTTGGCCCTTGGCGATACGGTTCAGCTCGTGCGAGATCAGCGCCATTTACCGGACAGGCAGCTCGGTCGGCGAACAGGAACCTGACTGGGCGCACGCCTGTCGCGACTGGTGTCACCACCAAATGCCGTACAGGATCGCGAGGACCACCACGACAAGGGCTGTCCAGCCGTTGTAGGCGGCTGTTGTCCTGAACTGGACCCCCTCAAGACTGACTGGAGTAGCACGGTCGGGCCTGTCCAGCAGGCTAACCCGACCATTGCGGCGCAGCAGAGCAGGAATACGATGCCGACGCGGTCCATGAACGGGATTTCAGGGGCGAACTGGCGCAGCAGGATCGAGAAGATGGCGGTGCCCACCACGGCGGCTATTGCGCCATTGGCAGTGGCCCGTTTCCAGAACCATGCCGACCAGGAACAGCGCGCAGACGCCAGGGGTGGCAAACCCCGTGAACTCCTGGATGTACTGGAAACCCTGCTCGAAGCTCCCCAGAAGCGGCTCTGCGCAAACCAGGGCGAGGCAGACTGCGAGCAGGCTGATGGCGCGGCCCACCCAGACCAGCTTGCGCTCGTCTACTTCGCCCGAGACAGGCTTGTAGATGTCGAGGGTGGCGATGGTGCGATGGAATTCATCATTGAGCCAAGCGAGGAGACGATCGCGGCTATCAGTCCTGCCACAATCAGGCCCCGCAATCCCTCGGGCGCCAGTGCCATCAGGCCGGGATAGGCCTGGTCGGGGCGCGCCACCGCCAGGCCGCTGGCCGGATCCTGCGCCAGCACATAAGCGGCAATTCCAGGGACAACGATGATGAACGGCATCAGCAGCTTGAGGATCGCCGCCAGCACGATCCCCTTGCGGGCTTCGTCGATACTTCGGCTGCCAGCGCCCGCTGGATGATGAACTGATTGAAACCCAATAGCTGAGGTTCATGATCCACAGCCCCCCCAGCAGGACGCCGATCCCAGGAAGATTGGCGTATTCGGGATTGTCGCGCGACAGGATCATGTCGAACTTGTCGGCGCCTGATCCAGCAGGACACCGAAACCGGCCACCGGTCCAGCACCTCCGGACACCGCATCGAGCGCGATCCAGGTGATGAACAGGCCGCCGACCGTCAGCATGATCACCTGCACCAGGTCTGTCAGCGCCACGGCCTTCAGCCCGCCCATAGAGCGAATAGACCACCGCAAACGCCACCAGTCCGGCCATGCAGGCCAGCATCGACCACCCCGTCAGCGCGTTGATCGCAGTCGCGCCAAGCCAAAGAACGGTGGTGAGGGTCACGAACGTGTAAACCGCGATCCAGAACACCGCCATCAGCATTCGGACCCGTCCGTCAAACCTCAGCTCAAGGAACTGAGGCATGGTCATGATCTTGTGCTTGAGCATGATCGGCAGGGTAAACTTGCCCACAATCAGCAGCGTGATCGCCGCCATCCACTCATAGGAGGCGATGGCAAGGCCCACCACATAGCCCGACCCGGACATGCCGATCATCTGTTCGGCCGAAATGTTGGCCGCAATCAGAGAGGCACCGACCGCCCACCAGGGCAGCGCTCGACCCGCCAGAAAATAGTCCTGCGAATCCTTGGTGTGCCCGGCCTTCTCCATCGAGAGGATGCTGGCGAGGACGATCAGAGCCACGCAATAGGCTGCGATGATCCCAAGATCGATCATGGTGAGTTGCATGGACTTTCCCCCCAGGTCAGGCTGTGCCGGTTGGATCCGGCAGCTCCCGCCTCATTGAACCTCATAGCGCCAGACAGCGAAACTGCCCGCCGCCGGCAAGCTGAGGGCAATGGAACCATCTGCGCCAACAGTCCGGTCCAGCGGCATCGCTGCGGCCCATTTCTGGACTCAGACGGATCGATGCACCGGGCGGCAGATGGTGACCAGCGTACCGACCTCCGGCGCCAGAGGCTCGCGGTAGACGATCAGAAAAGCCGGTGCGCCCACCGGCCGAAAGCGACTGGAACCCGGTCCAGCTGGCGCCATCGGGCTCAGCGCCGACAGGGAAGATCTGCCCGCTCTGCAACTCTGCCTGAATGGCGCGGAAGTCACGCACCGGCGTCTGGGTAGCAAGGCCTGGTGGCAGCGACGACACCTCCATCCAGGCCAGGGGCTGTGCAACCATGGTCACGGCAAAAGCATTGGGCAGCCCAACTGCTGCCGGCGCCAGCGGATCGCCCGGGGCATAACGGTCAGGGTTGCGAGAGATATTCAGGAATTCGATCTGGAACCACTGCGGTGGCACCCAGTGAGCGAGCATCCATAGATTCCGCAAGGTGCGGTGCGGATAGTAGTTTCCCAGTCGGTGTACCTGTTTTCCAGGAAGATCGTTCCATACCGATTCAGAGCGAAGTAGCCGGGACGACGCCCGGCTGTGACATCGACGTTGAAGACGACGGCACCACCGGTCTCCAGTGGTCACCCGGTCGAAAAGGCAGCCAGATTCTGGGTTGCCCGCCAGCTCGGAGTCTCGATCCCGTCGATCTTGACCTGGGTGATGCCATACCGACGCCACAGGGCCACAATGATCGCGGCGTCACGCTCCCACAGGGCATAGTCGTTGACCTGGCTGGGATTAAACCAGATGCCAACGCCAAGGCCCCTTGCCCGCGCGGCCTCTACAACAGGCCCCAGCCCTCTGGGAAAGCGTTCCGGGTGCGCAAGCCAGTCCTCGGTCCGCCAGTCTTCCCATCGCTGCCCGGCCCGATTGGCGCTATTCTTCGATAGCCCCGCCTGCCAGCCATCATCCAACTGCACGTGCGAGAGGCCGAGCGCGGCGGCAGCCTCGATTTCGCGCAGCATGAAGGCTTCGCTCATGCGCCCTCACGCGACCGGTCGCCCCATGAGTTTGGACGTGGAGACCATGTCGCGCTCCGGCACAAAGGGCCGGACCGTCTGCATATGGCCACGCACGGCCTGCAACAGCGCTAAACGACCAGGGCCAGCAAGGCCCACCACGACCGAACTGGCCTCTGTCCAGTGGTCGGCTGACATATCCGCAGCGGTAAAGCCCGCCCCGACCGCCTCTACAGCGCCAGTGCGGACGCGCCAGTCATGACCGGCAAAGCCAATCTGGTCGGCGCCGGAGGGCTCTCCTTGAGCAGGAACAGCTGCTGCTGTGACGCGGCGTCTCCATGCGGGCGCAGGATGAGGAGGTTGCCGGTCAGGCGCTGGTTCTCGCGGAACATCAAGCTGCTGGTTATGGTGACGAGCGTATCGTTGTGGTCCGTGGCCGTGGTGAAGGCGATGGTCTCGGCTCGCCAGTGCCGACCGGGCAAGCCCAGGCGGGCTACTCTGAATACGGGTGTCCGCGCCCCGCCGCGGTCACTCTCGATAATGCCGGTCGCGCGCGCCTCGCGGGCAGCAAGACCCTCGGGTGCCGGGCCTCGCAGAGCTGTCGAGCAGCCAATCGCAGGCTGCCGGGGGAACAGGCGGCAGCGGGTACGGACTGCCACACCCGACACGTCGAACAAGACTTCTGCGACTAGATGGTCCGGCGTGATCGGGTGACCTGCGACGCGATGGACCGTCAGGCTGCCGGGCGTGGCCTGCCCCAGATCAAGGCCCGGCACGAAGAGGTCTGGTTCAGCCGCATCCAGCTCCAGAAGGGGTCCACCCCGCGATAGCAAGCTGGCGGGCCGCAATGCGTCCGCCGTTCCAGTCGAATGTGCGCGTGAAGGTACCGGTCGACAGAACCAGCGACTGCCCATCAAAGCGTATGGAAGCGGCTCCCATCCGCTCGTCCACTGGCGTTGCGGACATGGCTGCCACCGCGCCGGTGGAGGACATCACGGCCAGCAGCCCAACACCAACCATCTCATCTGGCGTCCTCCGCAGAACGCTGCGCATACCAGCCGCGCACCACGTCGAAGGCCAGTTTGCGGTTGCCGGTGGGATCGATCAGGCCCTTGCGGTTCCAGTAGTTCTGAAACCGGCCATGGAACCGGCGGGGCGAGCGGAAATCCTTCAGGATCCAAGGCGAGGTGCCGACCAGATTGGGGATCCGCTCGGCCATTGCAAAGGTGCGCTCGTACAGCAGGGCCTGATAGTCCTCGCTCCAGCCGCTCGAGCGGGTCTGCGCGAAAGCCGAACAGGGCGTCCGCACCAAACTCCGAGAAAATCAGTGGCTTGTTATAGGCAACATCCCAGTTGACCTCATCGATCTGACGCGGATTGCGATATCCGTACCAAGCCTCGTACCATTCATGGCCAGCACATCGATCAACGCACCGATTTCGTCATCCACCTTGACCCGCCCTTCCCGACCGGAGCTGGAATCAGCATCGTCATGCATGGCCGCCGACACCAACCGCGACGGGTCATGGGCCCGGACATCCTCAATCAGAGTGCGCATGAACGACAGGCGAGCGGCTGTCTCTGGGGTCTCGTTGCCGACCGACCAGATGATACTGGCGCGGTTGCGATCGCGCTCGATCATTTCGGCCAGCATGGTGCGTGCCAGCGCCAGCGTTTCAGAATTGTCGAATGCGACGGCCCAGTAGACCGGGATCTCGGACCAGACCAGAAGGCCCATCTCGTCGGCCAGCTGGGTCATGTCCTCGATGTGGGGATAATGTGCCAGACGCACGAAGTTTGCTCCGAGTGCCTTCGCCTCTTCCAGAAGCGCGCGCGCCTCGGCCCGACTTCCGATCCGCCCGGCACGCGGCCCCAGTGGCTCGTCGTGGATCGAGATACCGCGCAGGAAAACCGGTCTGCCGTTCAAAAGTATGCGCGGACCATCGACCTTGATCGTACGGAAACCGACCCTGTCGGTCAGACTGTCGGCCCCGGCTCGTAGCTGGACATCATAGAGTTTCGGGTTGCTTGGCTCCCAGCGCTCCAGGCGGGCCGGCCTTGCCCGCAGTCGCACACTACCATCGGTACCAGCAGCGCCGCGCATCACCACTCCCGCTTCGGGAATGGCAATCTCCACGGCCATCCCGGCAGCATTGCTGCCGTCGAGGGTAACCATGGCCTCGATCTCGCCGCTCTCCAGCAGGGTCACACCGTGGTGGCGGATGAATGTCGCTGGGACATGAACCAAGCGGACTGGCCTTGTGATGCCGCCATAGTTCCACCAGTCCACTACCACGGGCGGGACTGTCGCAGATGTATGGACGCTGTCTGCTCCTACGACGACGAAGTTATCGCCCGGGCGGAGCCGCCCAGTCACCTCGATCGAGAATGGTGTGAAACCGCCACGATGCTCGCCCACCTTCTGCCCATTGAGATAGACATGGGCATGTTGGTTCACGGCTTCGAAATGAAGGAAGCTCCGCTGTCCCTCGGGCGGGGCCGCCACGGTGAAGCGCCGATGGAACCACACAACGCCGTCGTACCATTCGAGTTCCGGTACCCGGCTGTTCCAGTCGCCGGGGATTGCCATGGTGGGTGCCGATGCCCACTCATACTCCAGCAACTCCTGGTTCTGCGGCACCAAGTCACGCGAGAAGTTGCGCATCCGGCCCTGGCGGAAGCCCATCCGCATCGGATCGACAATGTAGCGCCAGGTGCCAGATAGATCCTGGCCCTGCCGACGGCGTGCCTCGGTGAGTGCTAGCTTTGAGGACTCTGCCTGTGATTGGTCGCCTGGCGCTTGCCCGGTAGCCTGTCCTCGGACAGGCATGGCAACCAGAACAGACAGGCAGAGTACGGTCAGTCCAATCAGACGGTTCAGCATCATGGGCCTCGAAAGTGGTCAAGCCAATTACTATATTGGCTTGACCAGACAAGCAAGCGACTGTTACAAAACAATCATATTCTTTGGGGCCCGAGGCCATACGCCACGGGAAAGGTCGATGCGAAACAAAACACTGACGGCGTTCTCCTGCCTGCTCACACTCAGCGCTGCCACAGTTGCAGGGTGCGCAAACGGTCAGGCCAGTCCAGACCCGCCGCCTGTCGTGGTGCCCTTTGCCCGGGAGCCCTCGGCGATTGAGACCATCAGTCAGATGAGCGTGGCCGTTGACCGTGCGCTGTCGCTGGCGGCGACCCATGGAGCCGGACGGGTACTGGTGATTTTCGATATCGATTCCACTCTTCTTTTCGACCCTACAGGCGGACCCGATCTGGATGCACTGGAAGCCTCTGACCCGGTCCGGTTCCGGCAGGTTGAGCGAACTGTGATGGGGCTGAAGTCGCTGGCACCGACCGAGCCGGGACTGGTGGCCGAACTGGCGCGGCTCGAAGCTGCCGGGATCGCGACCTTCGCCATGACGGCGCGGGGCGAGGATATGCGGGACATGACCCACCGTGAGCTGGACGCCCATGGAATCCGCTTTCCGCTGGCTCCGGAATGCGTTGCCCCGCTGTGCACACGACGGGGGCGGCTGGGGCCGGACCATGTTCTGACGGTCGCGCGTGACGTGCTGGGAACTGCTGAGCTGACGCGGGTTGGTTTTACCCGTAGCAGGACCATCAGCGTGTCAGACGGGGTGATGATGGCCACCGGGCTCGACAAGGGTGTGTTGACCCGGGTGCTGTTGGCGAGCCTTGGCCGCTCCTTCCAGGCGGTGGTGTTCGTGGATGACGCCCGCAAGAATGTCGAAGACGTCAGCCGGATCTCGGCCGGGATGCCAGAGGCAGTTGCGGTTTTTCATTATCGCGCGCCCCTGCCCGCCCCGGATCGGCCACGCGCCGCACGCAACGCCGCTTGGCAGGCGGCTGAGGATGCAATCTGCATAGCCCTGCGCCCCGCTGGTGTGTGCCCGCAAGCAACTGATCGGCCCGGCTTCGGGATCATGTAACCAATGGAAAGGAACGCCCGGCTCCATGCGAAGCCGGGCGTCAGTGTGTTCGTCCTCGCGGGAGGAGACGAAAACCGTTCGGGCCCGCTATGGCAAGCGGCACTGTCCCTCGAGCATCATGCGTCCAAACGGCCTTGAGGTAGTCAGGACGCATTCAGCTGTTTCAATGGCTCGTCGCGCAACTTGGTTCCCAAGGGAACCCAACACGCCTCAGAACAGGACGCGGACCCCCACCTGATAGCTCGCGCCGAAGTTCTGAATACGCTCATAGACGCCACCGGTGCCCGGCCCGACGTAGAAGCGCTCTTCCTGCGCCTCGTTGAGATTGATGCCATCGGCATAGACCTGGAACCGATCATTGATATTCCAGCGCACATTGACATCGAACTGTGTATAGGCCGCCCGGAACCGGTCCTCGAACTTCCGGTTGGCCGCAGCAAGGCCTTGGAGCCGCTCGCCGGTGTGGGTCCCGGCCAGCCGCAGCGAGAAGGTCTCGTTCTCCCAACCAATCGACAGGTTGGCTGTCAGGTCGGCCTGGCCAGGGAACGCAAAGGTCTCACCCGGGCGCAGGGATACCGTTGCTTCACTGTTGGCCAGCGTGACATTGCCCTCCACGAACAGTCCCGATAGCGGGCCCGGCAAAGCCACGAAGTTATGCGCGAAGCTCAGCTCGACGCCGGTTACGAACGCGTCGCCGCCATTGATGCTGCTGGAGATGCCGAACGGAAAGCTGGGCAGGATACCGGCTGGCAGAACCAAGCCGATGTCCTCGATACGGTTGGTGGCCACCTCGACGATGAAGTCCTTGATGTCCTTGTGGAAGAAAGCAACCTGAAGCGACGTGTTGCGGGATGGGTACCAGGCCACCGACGCGTCGAATTGGTCGGCCACCATGGCACGCAGGTTCGGGTTGCCCGCGGTCATGCGACGGGACGCAACAGTTCCAGCACCGGTACCATCAAAACGGATCTCGATCCGGTTGCGGCTTTCGTCAAAATCGGGCCGCTTGACGCCCCGTCCATAGGAGGCCCGCACAACAAGGTTCTCGGATGGCTCCCAGCGCAGGGTCACACTGGGCAGTGCGTTGGTATAGGTGCGCGTCACGGTTGGCAGGGCTGCGACCAGCGGCAGGCCGCCGGTTGCCGACAGGCCATCGCCGTTCGATTCCAGCAGGAAGCCGTCAGCAGAGGACACAGTCGATTCGATCCGCAGGCCACCAATCAGCTTCATGGTGTCCGAGATGTCGGCGCCAGCCATCACGTAGACTGCACTGACGCGCTCATTGATCACGAAGTCGCTTGCAGTCGATTGGTCGCGCCGATTGAAGCCAGGCTGCGCCAGCAAGGCATCACGGGTGGACAGGTAAAGCTCGCGCGATGCCTCCAGCGTCGGGAATGTCCCGAAGCCCAGGATATTGGTCTGCGGCACGAAGGTCGGGGTATTCGCGAAGCTGCGATTGATCCCGGCGGTCGAGGGGGTGCCGTTGAACTCGATCTTGTCAGCTGACTTCTCGCGGTCCCGGAACTTCAGGCCAAACTGCACAATGCCCTCGCGCCCCGCCACCGATACCGGATGGCGGTAATTGAACTGCAAGGTCCCGATATCGTCGATCCGCTCTTCCTCGATGAACAGCAGATTGGAGAATGTGTAGGCGCTAGGCAGGCGCGGATCGCGCTGGTCGCGGGCGGTCCCCGGCGGACGGGCGGGCTCCACTTCCAGCGGCGACAGGGTCACAGAGCTTGCATCCCACGACACTTTGGCCCGGACATCATCGATCTGGAAGCGTCCGCGCACGCCATCTTCCTGGGTCCAGTTGGACCGTGAGAAGTCAGCCTGCCAGCTGAACTCACCGCCGCTTTCGCCGGTATAGCGCGCACCGACCGAGATCACGCTCAAGCGGTCGGTAGTCGGCTGAAAGAAGGTTTGGGCGCGGACGCGGGCATCGATGAAGTCGAGCGTGCTATTGCTGAGCCCGAGGATTTCCGCCCCGGACGAGCGATCCAGCTCGATCAGATACTGGATGCGGATGTCATCGTCCGTGAGCTCGTTGTACTGAAGCCGCAGGAAATACTCGCTCCGCTCGTTCGGTCGGAACTCGAGGTTCAGCGTGCCGCCGAAGCGTTCGCGCTGGCCAACTTCCCGCCGGGCGTCCACTTCGAAAGGATAGTAGAAGGTCTGGCCGTTGCGTGTAGTCGTGAGAATGCCGGTTTCCTCGTCATTCCGCAGATCATCACCTTCGACCCTCCGGTCCTGATAGTTCAGCGCCAGGGCAACACCCAGATCGCCGCCAAGCAAACGGCGTGTCATGCTGAACGAGGCTTTGGGGCTCCATTCCCCGGCTTCTTCCTGATAGGAGCCCTCGAGTCGCAAGGTGGTCTGGTCCCGGCTGGAGCTGAAGGCCGACAGCGAGCGCAGATTGATCGCGCCGCCGATCGTATCGCCGTCCATGTCCGGCGTGTAGGTCTTGGCAATCGTGAGCGAGCCCAGCTGGTCGGACGGGATCACATCCAATGCAACAGACGAATCCCCCGCTTCGGACGTCCCGACCCGCACCCCATTAACTGATACTTGTGTGAAGGCCGACGGCAGGCCCCGTACCGACACGGTACGCCCCTCGCCTTCATTGCGGTCGATGTTGACCCCTGGCAGGCGCTGGAGTGCTTCGGCGGTGTTCTGGTCGCCGAACTGGCCCACATCGTCAGCGGACACGACATTGACCAGCGTGTCGGAGATCCGCTCCTCGGCGCGGGCGCGAGCTGCGGCGCCGCGTTGTCCGGTTACGATCACAGTGTTTTCGGCCGCTGCTGGCTCTGCGCCCGGCACGGCGGAACCGTCGCCGGCGCTGTCTGGGCGGACTGGGCGATTGCGGGAGCCGCCAGGCCCAGCGCGATGGTAAGTGCCAGCATGGAAACCTGAGTACGCACATTGTCCTCCCGGGTAATCTTGTTGCCCCAGATGTCGGGTGCCCGTGATGACGGGCGCCTGCCATTCATCGATGGCTTGAGACGGTTATACACCGGACGGACCGATTGTCAAAAGTGGCTTGACCACTTCGGTCAGGCCGAAATATCGCGATCAGGTTTTGCCTTCAAAAGGGGCCTTCCGACTTTATCCCGCCGATTACGGGCAAACCTGACTGGTTTGCGATCACTGACCGCACCTCACTTGCCAAAATCGGCCTTACCAATTAGGCATGGTTATCAGGGGCGAACAGAATGCGGAAGGAAGAACAGCCATCATGCTGCCAGACATGCTCTCGCGCCGCGCCGTTCTGACCGCAACTGCCCTGACCGGCGCAGCTGCGTGTCTGGGGCGTCGGATCCCGCAACAGCCAGCTTCCACGGCGCCACCCGCAACAA